>RJWT010041043.1:0-12390 GCA_004365215.1 Cuniculus paca
CTGCTTCTTGAGTGCCTCCCTGGCCTTTGGGATCGGCAACTCCAGGGATGAGGTCAGTCTGCTTGTTGACCCCTCCAGGAGACCAATGCAGGGGACACTGATGGCCACCAAGTCAGGTCCTCCAGGGAGTCGAGGTGGGCGGCAGTGAGCGTGAGCTGTGGCTGTCACTTCAGCACTGTAGGCACGGCTCTGGCGGTGGACACAAAGGGCTGGCCTTCAAAGAGTGGCCAAGGCACAATAGTGAGGCCGCCACGCACCTACGTCAGCACAGAGGAATGTGACCTTTCCAGCTGCCCCAGCTGCCAGGCAGGCAGGACTTTGGACTTTTAGGGTAAAGTTCAGGACATGTTCATCTCACCAGCCAGGCCACACAGAAAACTCTCTTTTATTTGACATCTAATCTGATAATGATGGGGATGAGATCGGTGACTCGGTGTCAGGACAAATCTCTGCTGGGCCATGCAAGTCTTGCTAAGTAAGAAGTAAATCAAGGGCTGGGGATTTAGCCCAGCGGTTCAAGCACTTGCCTAGTAAGTTCAAGGTGGTGAGTTTGATCCCCAGTACCAAAAACAAAACTAAACAACTAAACTAAACTAAACTAAACTAAACTAAACCAAGAGGTGCCGTGCTGCCTGGGCTTTTCTTGGGAGCAGGAAAAATTGGGTGAAAGTTCTTTATCGCTGAAGCCACAGTATTTCCAGAATCTGGGCTATTTCTTGTGAAATAACATGTCTTAAAAAATATACAGCCAGGCCGGGTGCGGTGGAAGATGCCTGTAATATCAGCCACTCAGCAGGCCTGGCACAGGAGCGTTGAAAGTTTGAGAGCAGCTTGGGGCAACTTAAAGAAATCCTGCTTCAAAATAAAATTTAAAAAGGGCTGGGGATAGAGCTGCCTAGTATGCATGAGGCCCTGGGTTCAATTCCCAGTACTGCAGTAAAAAATACAAAAGGGAAAGCTGGGCATGGTGGCTTCCATCTATAATCCCAGCTTTGAGAGGCTGAGGTAGGAGGATCCCTTGAACCTGAGCGTTCACGGCCAGCCTAGTCTGCATGATGAGACCTGATTTGTTCAATATTTTATCAACCAACCAACCAACCAGGAGTCTCCCAGGTTTAGCACATGTGAGACTTTTAACATCACCCCATATACAAACCCCACTTCTTGGTGAGGCGTGCGCCCCTGTGCTGCACAAGGGCTTGGCTGAGCAAGGGTAGGACTGAGCCCGGTGGTCCCCCCTGACTGGGGATCGCAGAATCAGTGCCCACGACCTATGAATGATGGCAGGCCTGTGTTCCACATCATGACAGTAGATCTGGTGTCCGGAGCCCTCCCCCCGCCAACCCCGGCCTGAGATGGTTTCTCGGACTTCCCTCCATACTGCCTGCCACCTTTCTGAATGTGGGGACGGAGGGAGCAGGACCCTGCAGGGATTCAGTCACCACAGTGCTGGCTGCTGGAAAACCCCAGGAGCTGCAGGGAGGAGTGGGGTCCCTGGCATCAGGCGACAGATCTCAGGATGGCAATCAAGGTAAATGTCACCTTAGCCACTGTGACTCTGAGTTTGGGGTGGTGGGAGCATTTGAGCTTGCAGACTTTGGGCCATTTCAGGAATCCCTGGCACAGGTTCATTTTGTGGGTAAAGGAAACGAAAATACAGAGCACAGGTTTTCAACCGCAGAGCCTGCCCCGGGCCAGGGAGCTCACCTGGGTCCCTGGTTATGGGTGCAGATGTTGAAACACAGTGCACCGCAGTGGGAGGGTGGAGGGCGTCTCTGCCAGTTGCCTTAAACTCCCTGAACCTTGGGCCCCTGCCTTATCCCTGAAATGTGGCCATTCTAAACTGGAAGACCTCGGGGTGGGGACAACAGGAAGGATGGTGATAAGACAGTTCGCTTACTGTAAAATGCCCCGCTTTGGGGATGGGAAGTGCTAAAGTGGTTCCGGGTCTGGAAGGACCGCTCTGGAGCGCTCCAGCCTGCTGGGCAGCTCAGGGGACTGCTCTCAGCGCGGGCATCAGCTCTGGCCACCCGGGCCACCAGGGCCAGTGGGGCCATGTGGCAGCACACACCTCCCACCCTGCAGGTGCCACAGACACCCACGCAGAGGCCACAGAGACCAGTGCTCTTCCAGCAATGTTAGAACAGGCAAAGACCTGAAAGGCCACAGTGTACCGCTAGAGGCTGCCTGTGTGTGTCGTTCACGGCACAGGCACCAAGCGGCAGCACCCTGCCTCGTTACCAGACACAGGAGAGAGGACAACAGAGGACTGACGGCCAAATGACTTCCCCAGGCACTGTGCCAATGGCAGAACCTTCGGTCTGGCAGGCAGGGCCGCAGGAAGCTCCTGCTTGCCTCTTGCTGGGCTGGATGCCACCAGGAAAGGCGCTTGGGTCTGCTGAGGACACTGCAGACTGTCTGAAAAAACAAGTCTCCTCTGGAAATCAGAGGCTTGCACCATGCGGGGTGTGGTGGTGCACGCCCACAATCCCAGCATTGTAGGCTGAAGCAGGAGGGTCACTGAGTTTAAGGTCAGCCTGAGCTGTGCAGGGAGTTCAGGGCCAGCTTGGACTCACAGGGAGCGTGAACTGGGCTGATGCTCCTGTTCGCAGCTGTGACCCTGGAGCGTCTTCTGCACTTCCTCGTGTTGAACCAGGCGTCTCCTATGTCCCAGGGCACATAAAGCAGGGAACGCAGCACAGCAACACACCACGCACACTGCTGGCAGCAACGGGGGTCTTGAGCTGGGTACCACATCTGGCATTCATGACGTTACTGAGCAACTGCCCCTCGGGGACACGTGCACAGCCCAGGCCCACCTGTGACATCTTCAAGGCCAAATGCAGGACGTGAGCTCTACTGGGTGCAGGGTCCTTGGCTGTGTGTCTTCTGCAGCCCCCAGAGGTGCTGTCCAGACTGCACCAGCTTCCAGTGAGCTTCCTCACCGCTGCAGAGGGAAGGGCTGGCCTCATCTAACGCAGCCCCACATATCTGCTACCGAGGGATCTTTCTGGTTTTAAGATTAAACCGAGTTAATAACAACTTGCTGAAATTAGTTTAAACAGCGTCTGATGGAAGTCTAGTAAGACTCTCATTTCATTCTGGGATGACAAATGAGATGAAAATGCTTAAGACCTACGAGAATGGCATATTCTAAGCACACAAATTTTTTTATTAAAAGTTAGTTGCAAAACAAAACTGTATTTTAAGACGATGGCAGCATTTGCTTCATGTTAGACGCAGCCAACCTGTGAAACTTCAACCAGCCAAGGGGCGCATATGAAATACGACTTATAAAAATACATGGTTCCACCCCACGTCTGAGGTATGAACAGGGTAAGGGCCACGTGCAAACGCCCCACACCCCCGACGCCCCTTTCCCTGCCAGGTGGCTGCTCCCAAGGACAGGACACAGGCAAGGCAGGTGAGGCCGACTCCTCATGCAGGGCACCTGCTGGACAGCACTTCCCATCCGTGGAACCTCTGAACTTCGGGACATTTTGGGATGAGGACAGGTGGACAGGCAAATCTATACTACTTTTTTTTTTTGAGACAGGGTCTTGCTATGTAGTCCAGGCTGGTCTACAACTCATGGTGATCCTCCTACCTCAGCCTCCCAAGCGCTGGGATGACAAGCATGCACCACCATAACCAGCAAGCAGATCACCTTCTAAATTCTATCCTGACATGGACAGCACACTAAATAGGAAGGACACAATGTCTCGTGACAGCTCCTTTGCTTCAACTGGCACAACAGACACAAGGGGAACAAGAGTGCTCCGCCACCTATTGGCCCATGGGCTCTCCCAACGCGAGCGTTGCAGTCACCACTGGAAGGCAAGAAGTCAGTGCTCTGGAAGACCAAGGCCACTGAGCTCCATCATCTACAGTGCACAGGGCGAGCGCCTGGACGCAGGAGGCCCACACACTGGCGCACCCCAAGGCCCAAGAAAGGCTCTAGGGCCCCCTTTCAATCAAAGCAAGCAGCACGAGGGTTTAAGGTTTGCAGCTATTTTATTTACAAGTATACATTTAACACAATGAAATAAACACTGATATATTGAAGCCTAGTTAATAGTAGTGTAACAATATGTATCATTTTGATGATTACATTATTTTAAACAACAAACTACACTGAAAAATTAATGCCGATAAAATTCTTGGTCATAATATTATTAAGAAATACAATATATAAATTGAAAATATGATTGCTTAAAATTTGAAAATGGAAGTGAACTCATTTGGACAGAGTCAGAGTTGAACATAATCTGAAAGGGGAGGGGCTCTGACCCAATGACGTCTCTCAGGTGAACAGAAGAGAAGAAGCAGTTTCCTCCGAGGATGGGGCGCCGCGTCCTCAGGTAGAACATATCCCGGTGTCCTCAGGCCGTGCGCTCACATCACCGAGCACGAAGACTTGCCTTGTGAAGCTGCCCCATCGATCTTTTCTGCCTCCAAAATTATCCTTCTGAAAACATCGACGGCAGTCTGAAAGGAGAAGCGAGCACAGGCTTAGTCCTCCGAGCTGAGTGGGGAAGCACTAGTCCCTGTCCTTTAAATGCAGCTGTGGAGGGTGGGAAGATGCTGCTCCTCTTGGCAGCCTGACAAGAGGGCCTGGTCTTATTACTGGGATCCCGTTTTCCTAGTTCATTTTCTCTTAATCCCACAGGATCCCAATCCAATCTGCTCATCTCACAACATACTCCTGCCGTTTCTTGTCCGCCCTGCCCTCCTGGGCCAGCTCAGCCTCTACAGTCCCTTGGGCTCACTTACCCCCTCCTCACCCTTTTCCCAAGAGGCCACCTGCCCAGTGCTGCCCCCACGAGCAGAAGCCAGCAGCCTGGCTCCAGTCCCTCAGTCTGTCCTTCTCCAGAGGAAGGCATTAGGTGCCCTGTCCCTCTCCCTGACTCCCCCATTCTCACCCCGGGCTGGCCAAGCTTGCTTCGTGTTTCCCTGGAAAACAGAAGCACCCTTCACACAAGCGCCCGCATGCTCCGGCCACCAGGCCAGTGTGTCTACACTTGCAGGTCCCACTGCTGTGAGTGAGGGGCTGCCCCAGCTCTCAACCTCCCGGTCCCATCTCTGTCTAAGCAAGGTCACTGCCAGGATCCCCTCATCATCAGAAAGCACTGTGTAAGGAAAAAGGATGATGGTTTGGTTTTATTTAAATCTAGTCCTACTTCTTATACCATACAAAATATAGGGTAATCTCACAGACATTATCTAACTTCTTTGGATCTTAATTTTCTTACTCAAAATCTCAGTATTCTGGGAGCCTAGGGGAGGAGGATCACAAATTTGAGCCCAACCTGGGCAATTTAGTGATTCAGTGAGATCCTGTCTTTATTTAAAAAAAAAAAGTGAAATAATTCAACTAGATAATCTTAAGGACTGAATAGTCACTTGACAAATATTTAATTTAATTCTATTAAAATGTAAGCATCTTACTAATTTCAAGACTTTATCTGAATTCTCACCATCTACAGTCCAGACCTAACAATCCAGAGAAAGTCTTTGCTACTGGGACCTGGGAACCAATGATACGGAATTAATACCCTCTCTATCTGCACCCAGGGAGATCATAACCCACTGGACAGGGAAACCCTGCACTCAGTCCTGGGAAGAAGGGAAGAGGATCTCAAGTTCAGGGCAGGCCTGGGCAACACCACAAGACCCTATCTCAAAACAAAATGTGAGCAGGGCTGCGGATGCAGCTCAGTGATGAGTGCTGGCTGGTGTGTGAAGAGGCCCTGGGTTTCATCCTCCCAAAACAGAAGAAACAGAAATGCTCTGGGTGACACGGGCATGAGACAGAGATCAAATGCTGACCTAAGAGAATGTTGCACAAAAGGCATTTAGAAACCACATACCTGATTTTCTTTAGCAGAAGATTCCAAAAAAGCTGCATTCCAAGATTCTGCCAAAGCTTTCCCTTCTTCATAACTGATCACCCTGAAGGAACAAGAACATTCTAATTTTTGTCCCTTATTACACGAAGCACGCATAATTAATGAAACAGGTTCCACTCTGATCACTCTAGAGGCTGCGCATCACCATCAGGAGTAACACAGGAGCACTAATCACGCCGAGTAGGCGACAGGGCAGGTGCTGTGGAGTCACTCACGGTCGGTCTTGCAGCTCAAGGAGGAAACTCGTCATGTTTTCCAGCGCTGCCCCTCACGGCCAGGAGGTAAGCAGCATGGGCCAGGCCCCTGAGTTGGGCTCCACCACATGGTGCTGTGCGAGCCTGCTCTCCACCCAGCCCTGCTCCCTGCTCCTGTGATCCTAGCCTTGAGACACAAAGGCACCCAGAGAAAACAGCAAATGCTGCTGCCTTCGTCACAGCAGAGAACCCAAAGAGAATTCCCTTAGCAAGTGTGGTCTCCTCTTCAGAGAAACGCAGTAGTTACACTGCAATGACCACACAGAAACACTGCAGCCAGGTTTATTTGTGCTGTCAGAGTAATTTAAAATGCTCTATCAGTGATTGATTTTATAAATCAACAATTTAAAAGGTACATACCTTTCCATATGCAGGTCTTTCTTATTCCCAACCAACATAATAGGTATTCTATTTATAAGGGAAAAAAATGAACCATTTAGTGCCAGATCATGTCACCTGGAAAACTCAGTAATGGGAAAAGGCCAATAGCACTACTTACTGCACTTTCCCCACCATGTCCAACAATTTGCCATGGATAACTTTAATCACTTCAAAACTGTAAGACAAAACACATGAAATCGAGACATCCACTTTAGCACTGGAGTTTTCGAAGGAATGTCAGACAGCGGAGAGAACACGTACGTCACAGGCTCATTCTTTTAACATAAACTGCACATAAGATTTCCTTTATTTTCCCTACTCATGCTTTTTCCCTGCAGGCACGCAGGAATCCTTCCTGATGATATTCAAAGCCCAATAGGTGCAGTATTTAAATAAGGAAGTCTGAGGCTGAGCTGACAGGTCACATAAACAACACTCAGTCTCCTAATTCATCCAATAACGCTGTTAAGTGATTCGGAGCCAGCGCACCTCAGCACCAGCTCTGTTCCCCACTGTCTGGGTGGTTGCAGGAGGTTCTGGATGGATCAATTGTCCCCCACCCGGATGCCCGTCCAGTGTTACACAGGACAAGCTCAAGTCTGCTCCAGCGGACTATTTATACCACTGCTCCCACCTGCTCAGGAAGCCCGGGGAAGCACCGCTGACTGCCCCAGCACTGTGCAGAACCGGCTCCCCCTCCATCGCCACACAACAGACCCCACAGACAACAGAAGGGGCCAACAGCGCCCCTTCCCCCAGCCCCCTTGCAGGCCGAGCAACCAGAATCCCCTGCAGCAGTCTCCAACAGGTGCCCGGCTTAACTCAGCCCCACAGACTCCCTCCCAAGAGCTGGCCTCTGTTCCCTCACCACCCTCTGTCCTCCAGCACCTCCCACAGGCACAGGATGCTCTCTCCCTCCAGTTCCCCGAAGGACGCCACTGCTGCTCTCCAGACGCAGCTCAGCCAGTCTTTCTCCACACCCCTTCCTGCGTGCTTTACCTCGGGGACACTGCTGCCGAGAGTCCACGTGGGCGGTGCTTTGCTTCATTCCCTGGTGTTTGTCAGGCTTTGCAGTTGGCTGAAGCCATGATTACACACTAGGTCCCCCCCCCTTTTTTTTTTCTGCAGTGGGGAAGGAGCCCAGGGCCCACTGAGCTACATCCCTAGCCCTTCTGCTATTTTAAATCTATGTACACTGCTACTTTTTGGTTTGCTTTTTTGCCAACTGAGATTGACCTCTTCGTTTTTTAAACAAGGTCTTGCTACACTGCCCAGGCTGGTCTCAAATTTGTGATCCTGCCTCAGCCTGGAAGGATTAGAGTAGCTGGAATTACAAGTGTGTGCTACTGTGACCAGATGTTTGTTATTACTTTGATAAAAACGCTTGTGGGTCAAAAACAGGATATGGAAATTCTAAGTATTGGAGGTTGCGTGACAGAACAAACAGAACTTCCCTAATACAGCCTGAAGTAACCTGGGGTAACCTGGGTGGAGTGGACTGAGTGGGGGAAGCAAGCCCAGAACGCCAAGGTCCATCCCGTGAAGCACTACAGGCTCATTTTTGCTTCACATGGAACGTTAATAAGGCTTTGGATGAAATGAGACCCTTCCAAAAGCTGATTGGCTAAGCCGACATAGGTTCAATGACCAAAAGCAGCAGCTTCTGAATTGCTGGCCAGCACCCAGTACCAGGATGTGATCAATTCACAAACCAAAAACAAAGTGTAACTAGAGGAACCAGAATCTATTCTCACTAATAAAAACAGTAGCCTCATTTTATGCAGGCAGATGAGACCCTATTATGCAAAGGTCTTATTTCGTAAGTTTGCAAGATAAAGTATTCAACATACTGTACTCCTCGAACTGTCTTACAAAAGTCTCCTATTCCACACAGACTCTCCACACAGTCTGGTAAAAACAGACAAAATATAAAAATGCACGTATTTCTCATTTAAATTATCGGGAAATCTCACGTCATGTTCAATCACTACCTAAGCAGCCTGAAGTAAAAAAAAAAAAAAAAAAAAGAATTTATTCTACCAGGGTCACAAAGCACCTACTGGACCCGGCTTCCTCCACAATAACCACTAAAAATCACTTAGTCTAACAATCAAGTCTAATTGTTACTACTAATCCCCTCATACGCCTTTAAAAGGATTCACGCCATTGTGCACAGCAAATAAACTCAAGCCAGCATCCGGCATTTTACCTTTTGATTGATGTAACAGAATACACGAGAATATAGCCATTAATATCTATGGAGTATGTCTGAGGAAAAATGGAATATTCATCCTGTGGAAGAAAAAATAATTACAAGTGAATGAAATTTTCACAGAACATGACAATGTATATCTAGCTTTTCACAAAAATCCAAGAAATTCAAGTAAATAGGTAACACAAAATCACCCCAGAAATGTAGCCCCTACCCTGAAGGTTTAAGAGCACTCTGTGGGTAAGAACGTGCTTCTCACAGATTTTCTAAGATGACCCTGGTTATTCTAGGACTCACAAGCTGACGGTGTCACGGACTTCTTGAGAGAAGGGGACGGAAGGAACGGACAACAGTCCCGAGTCTCTTTTCAGAGGACGCCGCATTTCTTTTACAGACAGAAAGTTCAGAATCACTTAGGCCCTTGGGAAATGACACGTGCTTCATGCCCTGTTCTCTGTATTCCAGTCACAGAGGCTGGGGCATCAGTCTAAGGGCTGCCTCAAGGTTGCCACGAGCATTTGAAAGAAGAGGAGGAGAGGGCAGATCAAACTGCCAGGATCTGTTAGTGTATGCACACTTTTGGGGATCAAAAAAATAATACTGAGACGCTTCCAGAGTGACTCAGTCCCTAACCTTACAAAGCAGCCTCTTAGAATCTGGCTTTAGATACAGAATTAGGAAAATTCACCGGAAGTCAGATATCGATGCAGTTTTCAAACACATGAGCCACTGCCTGTGCAGGTCTCTGGCTCTCAGCTGGGATCCGACTGTCACTCACACAACAGTCTCAAGCACACTGCAGGATAGTCCTGTCACGCTGCTAACCACAGAAGCAGCAGCTCTAACAGCCAGCCTACAGTGTGGTCACAACTCTTCATGATGACCCAAGATTACTGCTCCATGGAAAAATTCTTTTAAAAGCAAATCAATATGTATATGTATGTATGTATGTATGTATGTATGTGTGTGTGTGCATATATATATATATATATAAAACTAAACTAAGATAATAATACTACTGATTTCTCTGAGTTCAAACAAGAGAAAGATTTTTTGCTGGTAGTTCAGACAATCGAATGCAGATGTCTTGTGCTCTGGGTGAATGATCTGGCGATCACAATGTATGTACCACTGTTTCCCCGATTGATATGTTTTGAAATTTTTAGTTTTTTTTCCCTTTTTCTCCTTGAAATAAAATGGATTTGGAAAAAATAAAAACAAATCAAAGAAATATGAAGTTTTACTTCAATTCTTTGAAATCATAAATAGTAATTAACCAGAAAATAGTGTTTCTATTCCCCGAACTTTCTATATATAAAATAGAACTGTCACTCATTTCATTATTGGTAAACAGTTTCATTACATTGCATTTTTTAGTGTTTATTTTTTGAAAATAATTTCTGGTAATGCAACAATAGATAAGATTAAAGAAAATTTGCAATAGACAAGCCAGGCATGGTGGTGCACACCTGTAATCACAGCACTCGGGAGGCTGAGGCAGGAGGATTGTTCCAAGTTCAAGACCAGCTTGGGCTATAAAGTGAGCTCAAGACCAGTCTGAACTGCATAGGAAGACCCCATCTCAAAAAAAACCAAAAAACAAAAAAGAAAACACCAAAAACAAAACAAAAAAAACCTACAATGATCTTGGCTACAGCTTAGCTACTACGGGTCCGAAGTTTAACTCTTTTTCCTAAAGGGCAGAAGTGAAAATAAAGAAAAGCAGCACTGTGTGAAACCCAGCCACACACAGGTACCTCAAAGATGATGACGGCCAGCTGCAAGCTACAGAGCCATCAAAACAAGATATAACCTCTGTGCCCCAGCCCCATGAACACATTCCTAAGGATGCGTTTAAGCAAGCAGTGATTCATATAAAGAAGTCTCAAACACTCCCCAGGGCCGAGACTTAAGAGGAAAGCAGCACTGTGCCACGGTCTCAAGCAAAACTATGCAGGGTCATCACTGAGGAACAGTGAGTTAACCCTCATGAATGCGCCACAATTCTAGGGAGAAGCAGACCTTCTGAGAAGCAAGGGCAACTGCAGGGTGTGGTGAACGCAAACCAGCTATAGCAACTGCCGTGGTACACAGGCTCACGAAGGAACAGGCTGGAAATTCTAGAAGAATTTAAAGAGGTATGCAAATTAGCTATAGGATTCCCAGCACTCTGGGAAGCTGAGGCAGGACAACCATAAGTTTAAACCCAGCCTAGACAATTCAGCAACTTAGGAAGATCCTGCGTCAAAATTAAATTAAAAAGTAAAGGCTGGGGATGTAGCTCAGTATGAAGGCCCTGGGGGGTTCAATTCTCAGCCTTGGGGCGGAGTGGGGGGGTTTGAAAACTATGAGGACGTGGGAGAACTTTTAAAAACTGGCTAAATACAAAGTAGTCAGTTTGATCCCTGGTGCCAAGAAAAAAAAAAAGTAATAAATTCAACTGTGGGAAAATTCAAATGTTCTTTGTGACTGTAAACCTCTCAAACAAAAGCCACAAACAAAAACACAAAGCCTCGCATCTCAGAACACACACAAAATGCTAATTTCCTTCACATGTTAAGTCCCAAGGAAGCAAGCACAGACCATGCACTAGAAACCAAGGGTAGAGCTCACTGACAGACAGGTAGCTCACAGCAAGGACATGAATGCCACCAGACATGGAAGAGGACCACAGCCCCTCATGATAAGGAAAACAATGCCGACACGTGGGGTGTTCATGGTAGACTGCCCGTGGGGCCAAGACTGAGGGCGACATCACTGTTGATCAGTAATTTCAGTAATGAACTTGCCACAGATCCAAACTGGGCACAGTGCAGCCATGGGGAGTGTGTGGGGCTAGGGAACAATTTCTAAAATGGAGATGTACTACTTGCTGTGTAAAAAAAGAGAAAGTAACAATACTGTATTTTAGATGCATACAACACTAGAAGCTGATAAAGCGTTTGCTGGGCTGGGGGGAAGGTATGCTGGGACAGCTAGGGTGGGGGAGGGAAGGGGTGGAAAGAATGAAGCTGTGTCACGTACACGGACAACCCCCACGAGGAATGTGATTGCTATGTACTACAAATATGGACTAACAAAGAAAAACTCCACAGAACAAGACAGCTAGGATGGCTGGACATGGTGGTGCATGCCTGTAATCCCAGCTACTTGGGAGACTGAGGCAGGATGATTCCAAATTCAAGGCAGGTCTGGGAAATTTATCAAGATTCTAAAACCCAAGCAAGAGGCCAACCTGAACTACATAGTGAGACCTTCTCAAAAAAGCCCATCCCCCAGAAAAAACAAAAATAAATAAATAGGGCTGAGGATGTAGCTCAAGGCAAAAAAAAAAAAAAAAAAAGCAAAGCCCTGGGTTCAACCCCTAGTACCATAAATACAAAAAACAAAAATCACTCACAGCATGACCTCTGGGTCATTG
Source organism: Cuniculus paca (assembly GCA_004365215.1). NCBI lineage: Eukaryota > Metazoa > Chordata > Mammalia > Rodentia > Cuniculidae > Cuniculus > Cuniculus paca. The sequence continues at coordinate 12,178 of RJWT010041043.1, forward strand.
ATGGACCACACAGACAACAGGGTTCCCATGAGATTACACATGAGCTGCAAAGTCTCTACCGCTTATGATGCAGTGCTGCTTTTAATACCCTAGCTCTCCACATTATGCACGCTTGTGGTGACAGGCCACTACAAGCCACACAAGGGCACTATACACACAGGTACACACACACAGCACATGGTTCCTGTAATGATAATGAGTGTCACTGGTCTC
>RJWT010041044.1:0-12389 GCA_004365215.1 Cuniculus paca
GAGGAATTGTCTGACGAGGGAAGGAAGTGGCCACTGTTAATCTATTATCATGATTTGAAACTCATATTGTCTTCATTGTTCTCATTAGTTTTGTCTTAATCTGATTTGTTTGATTTTATTTTACTTGATGGCATGGACAGCTATTTTAAAGATAACAAAATGTATAATTGCAGCCATCAAGGATGTCCAATTATCTTGTTTAGAAACGCTGTATTGCTTTCATTGTTTTTTTTGATTGATTTTACTCTATTCTGTGTTGTTTGATTGTATTATGTCTGAAGGTATACGCAACTATTCTGAAGATAACAAACATTATGGTAGCCACTGCTGTTTTACTAGTATATTGAAGTTCTGTATTGCTTACATTGTTCTGCTTTGTTTTGTTTGGTTTTGGTTTTGGTTTTTTTACTGGTTTTGTTGTATTTTGTTTGATTTTACTTATCCCTGATGGTACGGGCAGTTATATTGCAGATAACAAGAGGCATTATGGTAGCCATTATTGATTGCTTTTTAGCCTGTTTAGAAGTCATGTACCATGTTCATTGTTTTGTTGTGACTGACTCTACTCTGTTTTATTTTGTTTGGTTGTATTCTTTAAAAAAAAAAACACGTAGTTACTTGGAAATGAGGGGAGCAGAACGGAAGGATGAATAGTTGGAGTACAAGGGAATTTTAGGGGTGCTAAACTAGTCTGTATAATAAAATAATAGTCGACACATGTCTTTATACATACATGAAAACCCACATAATTTAGCCAGGCATGGTGGTGCACTCCTGTAATCCAGCACTCTGGGAACCTGAGACAGAAGGATCGCAAATTCAAGCCCACCCTGGCCAACTTGGTGACTTAGCAAGACCCTGTCTCAAAATAAGAAAGGGCTGAGGATGTAGCTCAGTCCAAAGGCTGAGGGTTTTTAATCTTAGTACCACAAAAACAAAATAAGCAAACAAGCCACAGAACTTTACAAGACAAAGAGTAAGCCCTAATGTAATCTATGAACTTTTTATAATAACATGACTATTTTGTCAGTTGTAACAAATATACTAAAAATATAAAATGTTAATAATAGAGGAAACTTTTGGTTTTCAATAAACCTAAAACTTCTCTGAAAAATAAAGTCTGAGCTGAGTAAAGTGACATACACATGTAATCCCAGCTACTCAAGAAGTAGAGGCAGGAGAATTGCAAGTCCCAGGCCTAGATAATTTAGCAAGACTCTATCTTAAGATATTTTTTTTAAAAAAAAGGACTGGGGGACATGTGTGTTAGTGCATGCATGTAATTCCAATACTTAGGAGGCTGAAGTAAGAGGATCATGAGTTCAAGGCCAGTCTGTACTGCATGGTGAGACCTTGTCTCAAACAAACAAAATGTGTGTGTGTGTGTGTGTGTGTGTGTGTGTATAAGGGAAGAGATTAATATTTCACAGTCCTTATTTTCCTATAGGTAGACTTGACTACTGCTTGTCATTTGGGGACCTTTGCCATATTTTTTCTTTCAGAAAGAGTTTTTGTTCCTTCAAATTCTCTACAAGTTCATTAAGAAGTCTGTTTGGCTACAGGTTTGATTTAGAATTGTTTTCTCTCTTAAAAAATCAGAGAGAACATGGAGAAACTAATAAGGAATTTATCACCATTTGGTTCTTCGTGAAATACATTGAATTAATCAGAGAATTTCAGTATTATTATATTTATTATATATTATAATGTATTATTTTATATTATTAGCTCATATTTTCATGGTTCCTCCTTCGATAATAGACCTTTTCATCTCTCCTTTTGGAGAGACAGTATGATTGACTTGTTTTATTGTTGATACCTGTAGAAATATATCCCCATAATAAAAAGTTGATTAGTAAAGTTTAGTACAGTTTTTACTGAAAGGGTATTTTTTCATTAACTGATTGTTGTCTGTGTTACTGCTAACAGTTACTGAAGCTGCTGCCCTCTGGTGTTGGGCGTTAATGGAGAAAATTAGGCCAGTGGAGAAGAGGCAGGAAGATTCTAAGTGGGATCATGTCACCAATCCTGCATGAGATCATTTATACTAAATAATTGAACGAGCAATATACTTTACTAAAATGCATAAATGGTAATACTTAATGCTCAAAACAGCCTGAAAACTATAATACTGTAAATGAAAAATATTATCTCCAGATTCAAAGACATTTTAGTTTTCACGAGATCAGAACCTATCTTATTTTTGTTAAACTAATGATTTTATTTTATTCTTCAGAATTTTCTTATGTCATTTTCTCTGTAAAATATTTATTTATAATTATAATTAATATTACTTATGCAAGTAAAAATTAGAAAAAAATCCGAATGCCCAGTGTATCTCAGCTTCCTGTCACCATGATGTATCAGTCACTGCTCACTATAAAATCTGATATAATACCAGCTATACAAAAATATAAGAATTTATTGGAGAGGGGTTGGGCTTGGGGAGGTGACAGCCCCTGAGCAGAGAAAAAAAAAGAATTTATAAGATTGGCTTACGATGGTCACCCACAGAGTCAGGTGTGGAAGGATGCAAAAGATTTGTCTGCACACTTGGACATGCAAATCGGTATCAGGAGACCAAAGTGTCTGTGATGGAAGGCTGAAGGGTTGGGGCTGGAAGATGAAGAATATTCTGGAAGCAAGGAGAGGATGTCCAAGGTGAAAGTGAAGCCTGGATCTCCTCCAAAGAAAACAGAAGCAGTCCTTCTTTCTTAATTTCCCCTTTATAGCATTCTGATGATAATCCTCCAAGGGTGGATCTTCCACACTAAGAACTTGCTGAGCCAATATAATTTGGCATTACTTACTCAAGTTGACACAGTCAGCTATCACACATGACAAAATACCTGAGATAAGCAACTTGTTAAGAGAAAAGATTTATTTTGGCTCACAGTCTTGGAGTTTACAGTCCCAAATATGTTGGCTCTGTTTGGGCTTGTGGCAAGACAGATTGGCAGCAATCTGTGTGGCAGCAGTGCATTGTGTAGCAAAATTACTCTCCTCATGGCCAGCAAGAAAAAGAGCAAGAAGGGACTGGGGTCCTATAGCCCACTTCAAGGGCATGCCCCTAATAACCTCAAGGTCTCCTTTTAGGCCCACCTGTTAAAGTTTCCACAGATTCCCAATAGTGCCACCCTGGGGATGAATTCTTTAACACATGGACCTTTGGAGAACATTCAAAATCCAGGCTGTAACCCATCAATAAGGGAGTGGCTAAAATAGTACAAATCTATGTGTAAAGAACCCATACATATAAATGCATAGGTCTATATATATTTTAAAATTTTATTTTGTTGTAGTAAGAACATTTAATGTGGGATCTGCTGTACTAATGTATTTTCCAGTGTACGTACAGTATTACTAACTATAGGTACACCTAGTGATACTGGTTATGCAGCTATACACACTCGTAAATTATATAAATATAAATTATGCTAAATAAGCCAGATTTTAAAAAGAAGTCCTAGAAGTCCTAAAACTGACTGACATACTATTTTGAAGATAACACTATGCAATATAACAACCATTGTTAAATTCCTATCATCTTGTTTTGAAATCCTGTATCATTATTGTCTGTTGTTGTTATTTTGCTTTTGTTGTTATTTTTTGATGGTTTGCTTCTGGATTTTTTTTTCTATTTAAAAAAATAAAAATAAAACTAATGTTGTAGAGGGGTAAGTCAAGATGGATACTATCTTGCCTTGTAATATCATTAAAGGCACATAATACTTGAGAGTGTCTCATTTTATCTTTGTAAGAAATTTGGAAAACAGTGTAATGCTAAAAATCTAGTACAGTACTTGAAAGATGTCTCAATTCTGAGTGTCTTTATGAAGCATTTTTTAAAGACCTGAAAATTATAAAAATAGATTTAGGGATAGGAATATTGCTCAGTGATACAATGTATGCTTAGCATGTACAAGGCCCTGGGTTCAATCCCCAGCACCAAAAACAAAACAAAAATAGATTCATGTTTGAATTGTAGTACATTATCAATTTTTGTATTTTCAAGTTTTTGCTTATAATTATGTAGGAGTTCTTTAGTTATAGGAGACATTTTAGCTATTTATTTTATATAAGCATGAATCAAATTTCATAGAAACCAAATATGGAAACTACTGTCTTTGAAAAGTAAGCAGTTGCTCCTTAGATAACATCTTAAGCTATATTTGCTATGTTATGTTATTGTTGGTCTGCATTTTGTTAAGAAACTATACATTCTAAAAATCTTATAATGTACTATTAGGGATCAGTTGATAACATCTATATTTTCAAAAATTATATATTAACTATGTAAGAAATGTAATAAATATTTTATGTTTTATTTGAATGTCTTTTGGCATCAGGATAGTTTTAAGTTATATATAATATATATATATATAATTTTTTTTTTTGAGACAGGGTCTCTCTATGTAGTTCAGGCTGTCCAGGGATTTAGCTCAGCAAGCACAAGGTACTAAGTTCAATTCCTGGCACCCAAAAATAAACAAATTAAAAAATAAGAATAAACTCATTAGGTAGCCCAGGCTGGCCTCAGACTCAAAGTGATCCTCCTGCCTCAGCCACCTGAGTGCTGGGATTACAGGCATGGGGTACCATGCTCAGATCTTAAGTAGTTTTTAAAAAGGAGTTGTTTAGCTTCCATGTTTATCTAAGTAAAAAATAAAGTGTTTTTTTAACCAAAGAAGAAATTCAAACAAAATTCTAGTATCCCTACGTATGTGTTGGTTACTATGAAGAAAGCAAAGAAGGGCAGAGACTACGATTGGTATCGGACAGTATACTGACCAGTGGTTCTTTCCAGATATATGGGCAGAACAGCTTCCAATAGCCCAAATCTGATGTTAGAAGAGGATATAAAAGACAGCAGTCATTGACTTTGGAGGACTGCTCTCATTGCAGTGGCTGGTTCTATATTGCAGGGCATATTTTCTGTCTCCCTTTGTTCAGAGCACTTCTTAGCACTTCTTTTTACAGCACTTTCCTTCTTTTTGGAACAGTTCTCTGTACTTTTCTTGCTTGTAATACTAATCTAAACCATAACAGAGTGTTTGTTTTACCGGGTAATTAAATTCATTGGACTCATACTGCAGATTGCTTTTTTGGTTTGTTTGTTGGTTGGTTGGTAGCAGGGATCATACAACCTCGAGCTTGCCAGGCAGGCGATTATGCCACTAAGCTAAATCCCCAGCCCTGTTTGTTTTTTTGAGACAGGCTCTTGCTATGTAGTTCAGGGTATCTTTGAACTCACTATGTAACCCAAACTTGAATTTGGGATCCTCTTGCCTGAGTCTCCCAAGTGCTAAGATTGTGGGTGTGCCCCACCACACCCAGTTCAGACTGTTTCTTAAAAGGCTGCTCAAATTTCCATTTGTTTTTGCTTTATCTTTTTTTTTTTTAACCTTAGCTAGAATCTTTTCCACACATATGTGTTACATGGATCAGCCATAGATTTAGACAGAGTTTCAACAGAATGTGTGTCCATCTCTAACTTTGTTCCAGTGGCTGTGGTTGCCCCTCAAAAGCCATAAAAATGGAAAGTTCACCCTAAGCTGGTCTCGTCTCCCAAGTGTTAACCCCCTTCTAGAACCAAGCCTGATTTTTCACTTTTTTTTACTGTTAGACCTGTGTTTGTTTGCTTTTGTATTTTGTATAGAGTTTATAGTTATCAGCTGTAGGAAGGCCAGATATGGTTGGAGTTTACTTGGGCTTACAGGAAGCAAATGGTACATGACTGTTTTATGCAATTATTTTTTTTCTGTTTGCCAATTTTTAGAAATTAATTAAATTTTGTATATTGATTGGTATCTAGCAGTCCTACTATGTTCTAACATCAATTCTAAAAATTTTTGGTATTTTGAATGCTTTTTAGTGTATGCCAAATCATTTCACCTGAAAAAATATAAATTTTGTTTCTTTTTTTTCACTTCATATACTTGTAGGTTTTTTTTTTTTCCTTGCTTTAGTTTGGCTATGACTATAGTTTTTTTGTTTTTTTTTCTTTGTTTCCTTTTGTTTTTAATATAGCTACCCATTATCAATCAGGAAGCTCCTTTCTACTCTTTGTATTCTAAGAGTTTTATGTGTATATATGCACATATGTGTTACACATTACATATAGGTATATTACATACATATTACTACTAAACATACAGTCTATATATTCATTGGTTTTTTTGGACTAACAGTGATCCGATACTAAGCCATTATAAGAAAAAACTATATATATTTTTTCCTTGATTCCTGATACAAAGCTCTTAAAACCTATAGAATTTCCTGAGTTATAGTAATGTCTTTTGTTATTCATAATGATCCCCTTCCAATCACGTCTGAATAAGGTGACTGAGTTGGAGACACTATAGCCTTAGAATAAGGATGGTCACCAGAATGACAGCAATTACAGGATTAGATGTTTAACTCTACCCAGTAGCTTCTGGCAGAGAGCAGGGTTCAGGAAATTGAATGCTGTAACAATTCAACTTCCCAGTTGGGAAACACATCAAAATAGGAGAGAATGGTGTGCCAGAGAGTGGAAGCTCCATGCCATCTTCCCCCGTGTGCTTTGCCCTATTTATCCCTACCATTTGACTGTTCCTTTCTAATAAACTGGTAAGTGTAAGCATTCTCTTGTGTTCCATGAACCATTCTAGCAAATTTTTTAATATGAAGAAGTCATAAGAACTGTACCTTGTGGGTTTATAGCCAGTTAATCAGACATACGTGTTGCCAGGAACTTCAGATTTGAAGTAGGGATAGTACTGTGAAATCTCAGCCATTTGACTTGTAAGATCTGATGCTAATCATAGGGAGATAGTGTCAGAATTATATTGAATTGTTGAATACACAGTTTGTGGCCAGAGAAGTAGATGGAGAATTGATTGGTGTTGGGGAAGACATCACATATTTGGTATCAGGGAAAGGACCCTCACAGGTATATCTGAGTGTACCTGGCACATATTAAACACTCAACATATTTTTTAAATATATGAATGATTTTATTTTAACCTTAAGCTGGTTCAATCTTATTTTAATAAAATTATTACATGAGTTATGTTGTGAATTGTAGCAAATAAATATATAACTTCATAGGTAAAAACCAATTTTTAATTAATTTAGAATACTTAATATTTACTTCTAAATGTTGCCTTTGTATTTAAGATTAAAATGAGTGATATAGAGAACGCTGACTCTGAGAGGTAGGAAGCACTTGAGATCATCTACAAGTTTGGGACTGCTACAAAGGCTGCCTGGGAGGCTGCTGGAGCCACCCTTCCTGCTGCTGCTTCCGCTGCCCAAATTGGAACCATTGGCATGCAGCTGCCAGCAGTGCCTCAGAGAAGGAGGAATGCAGGCAGTAGTTCAGACGGAATGGAAGATCCCAATTTTTCTACACATAAACACACAGTTCTGAGAGCGATGACACATCCCACCCATCACCTGCTTCTTAGCCCAGCTCAGCCGAGAGTTTCCAAGACTACAGCCTTGTTAGAAATTTTCAGTCCTTTGGCACTGAGGAGCCTTCATATTCTACTAGAAGAGTGACCCATAGACAACAGCAGCCCAATGCATGACTCTGAAAAAGTTCCCCCTTTGGCAGATGTATTCGTCTGGCTCAGAAGCTGAGCAAGTGGTCAATTTCTCAGAAAAACAAAAAATATGGTTAGTCATAACTAATCACCACCAACTCAAACTCCAACTGGAATGTACCTTCTTCTGAGACTGACATAGACATCTCCGGCCCCAGTGTCTCATGATGAGAGCATCGCCAGGGGCATATCCTGGAAGAATTCAAGCAGCAACCTCTCTTATCGCCCCAAGCACAATAGCTTCCATGAAAGCTACAATTTCAATATAAAGTGTTCTATGCTGGGCTGTAGTTTTCTCTAGGACACCTTACTGGGAAACACAAGAAACATTTCTCCATTTTACGGTGCCTGCTGTATCACAGCTTCTTCGCTAACTAATGCAGGATGAGAACACAGAACCAGGATAAACATATAGAAGAAGAAAGGATGCTGTCCCACAGGCAAGATGACAACGACAGACATGCAGCCAGGCATCAGGAACCAGTAGGCAGCTGTGATTTAAAGAAAAGGTGGCTGAACTTAGGAAGAAAAGAAACTCTGGACTGAGCAAAGAACAGAAAGAGAAATATATGGAACACAGGCAGACCTATGGGGATACTCAAGACCCTCTCTTTGAAAACCTGACCAGCAAGGATGACTTGGATCTGTTCAGCAGAGTGTGAGCCCTGGCTTCGAAGGAATGGAGAAGTTAAGGCTGCAAGGCCAAATCACAGACGGGAGCAACATGATGAAAACAAGCACGTTTGGCCATTGTGAGTGTGATCCTTGGTACCACTCTCTCTATCCTGAGGAGTATACATGGTTGGGACTACATATGTGAATTCTGTTTAAAATACATGAAGAGCCAAACAATACTACACTGCACATGGCCATATATGTGTGGAAATACCCACTTGGACACAAGATATATCACAAAGGCTCAAGCTTGGTATGTGAAGTAGATGGTGAGAAAAACAGGATCTATTACCAAAACCTGTGCCTGTTGGCCAAACTTTCTGAGCCAGAAGACATTGTATTATAATGTGGAACCCTTCCTGTTTTACATTATGACAGTAGGCAACACTGGCTGTCACCTGACGGGATATTTTTCCAAGGAATATAATTCATTCCTCATCTACAACATACCTTGTATCTGTACCATGCTTCAGTACATGAGACATGGCTATAGCAAGATGCTCATTGATTTCATTTATTTACTTTGGAAAGTGGAAGAAAAAGTTGGCTCCCTAGAACCTCCGCTCAGATTTGGGGCTCATAAGCTATTGTGGCTACTGGAAAGAAGTGCTGTTCCACTTCCTGCATAATTTTCAAGTCAAAGAGATTTCTATCAAAGAAATTAGCCAGGAAACAGCTGTGACCCCTGTGAACATTGTCAGCACTCTGTAAGCCCTTCATATGCTCAAGTATTGGAAAGAAACACACCTGGTTTTAAAGAGACAGGACCTGATTGATGAGTGGGTAGTAAAAAAGACCAAAGGATCCACCCAACTCCAGTAAAACCATGGATCCAAACTGCTTAAAATAGATTCCTCCCAAGGAAACTTAAAATGATCAATCATTCTGAGCCAGTGAGCCCCAGCAGTAGGAATGCTTCCCCTAGGGATCTGTCTTTTCTGTTGCTCTCATCTTTGGGAAGTGCAGGACCCTTTAGGAAGGCCATGCCCCTCAAGACTGTCCTGGCTCCACCATCAGGCATACTTCAGAGGGTTCTAAGGTGCTATTGTTTCAGCCTCCGTGAGGTTGCCTGGATGAGACCCGCATCAGCCCCGGAAGTGGCTCCCTTTCATCACTGACCAGTTCTATTCTGGTACTGTACTTGTCAAGTCCCTGGTTCCACCTCGTGTGCTTTGCTCTAAGTGCTTCTTGCTCCCTGGTCACCAGACCTCCAAATATGGTTGCCATGGCCAGGATCGTTGCAGTTACTCCTTACAGGAGTGTCTGGGGAGAGGCAGGAATGGGGTGGCATTTGGGACTCTGGTCACTCACCTTGGATTTCACCTCGCTTTACCTTTTATTCCTCCATTTTTATCTGTGTGGGGCTCACCAAAGCCAAGAATCTGTGAAAAATTTCCCAGGGATTAGTCTCAGTAACAGCATATCAAACATTTGAATCAGTAACATCTGAATCAGGTAATGGTGAGAGGAAAAAGAAGCAACAAGTCCGTACTGGTCTGTGCTCACCTGTGGGCATTGGGCAGCATCTTGGTGGAAGAGAATGGACACTTCTCTTTTTCTGTCTTTTTTTTGGGGGGCGGGGGTACAGGGGATCAAACTCAGAACCTTGCGCTTGCCAGGCAAGCACTTGTGCCTGCTAGCTATATCCCCGGCCCCATGAGAATGGATACTTCTTTAGTGCCCAGCAGTGAATGTACTCTCTTTGCTCCTTAACCCTTTTTACTTTTTCAGTTGCCAAAATAATTTCCAGTTTTATCATGCTACGTGTTAACTACATGTTATCTCTAACACATAACTCTCTACTTGCATGTAAGTGGTACTGACTTTGTCCAGAGCTTCTGGGAGAAATCAAGAGTGCTTGGAAATGATTTCTGCATCATAGCCAGTAACTCAGAGAGACAGAGTGGTCATCCTGCCAAGGTTTGCTTCTCCCCCTCCAAAGTCCTTCTGCCCCTGCAAGAGCTCCTCGTTTTTCCCTTTTGTGATGTCCCATCTTCCCTCCTGTCCCCTATCCTAGTGTGGGATGAGATGTTCCCTCTAATTTTTCCCATGTCTGTTACAACCTGCTATCTTGGGGCAGCTTTTGATGTCTGACATATCACCCAACTTGGTCTCCTATGACTCTGCTGTCTTTAGGTGGCCCCCTCACTACAATCTTGACTCTGGTCATTTGTGCTTTCCTCTTATAGTTTCTGTACACTATTCATATTCACTATGGGTTGAGGGAAGCTGATTTTAAGCATGTTTTGTGGCAGCTATCCTCCAGTGTCACTGTTAAACTTTATCCAAAAGCAACTTCACTGGGGGTTTTCTTAAGGGGTGAAGGTGCTCTTTGATGTCTACTCAATAAAGCATGTTCTCTGCTCAAAACATATATAGATATAGATATAGATATAGGTATAGGTATAGTTCTAAGTAAAACTATCTGCACCATGTAGTGGTCCATGTACTAGTGATGGACCTTGGAAATAACTCTACCTTTATGGAGTCAGGGCTTAGTGTGCTTCTACACAATAAAGTTGTGTCTCTAAGGGCCAAGTTAGTAGTTCTTGTTGAGTGTCATTACCTCATGACACATGTTTATCTTGGTCTTCTAGATATAGTTTGTACCTTCCAGCATCTTTTTAAATTATTAAAAAGAAAAAAATCATTTTAGTGTGAGTCTTGGCACATTATCCAGTACTGAACACTCTTCAGATGATGCCAGATGTAGACCTGTCCAGAATATACTTATCTAGATACAGATTTCCTGTAGTGCCTCCTAGAATTTATTCCACTTGGAACCTTTCATAAAGGCTCAAACAGACCATAATCTTAGCCTAAACCCTGTAGAGTAGCTGTGAGGGGTGAGGAAAGGAAGGGAGTAATATTTGCCACCAGTGAGTGGTCAGGTACTAGATAGAGGTTTCCTAGAGTAACTACATTCACTTGTGTGGTCACTAAGTATGTTTACAGGCATGTAAAATCACACATCTGTGTCTTTTTCTTTCATCAGTTATTTTATATATAAATTAATATGAAAGATTAAACTGTAATTTGATGTCCTTATAAATCTTTTTTCCTTTCTTTTCCAATTTAGTATTTGTAAATCAGTGCATCTGCTTTTTCTTTACCTGCTGGTACAGTGCACTTACATTTTTGTTTTTTCCTATTTACTATATTTCCATTCTTAGGGAATTTTCTATATAATTTAATTACTGTAACATAAAAAGTAGTACATACATATACACAAAAGCTACTTTGCTGTGTACTCTCGTTTCCTTATAGTTATCTAGTGTCTCTATCCAAAGACATTTTTCTCACTTACTTAATGTGTTACTTAATATAAATAACAGAATACTGGCCAAGGACATAGCTCAGCAGCATAAGCGCCTAGCTGGCAAGCGCGAGATTATGAGTTTGATCCCCAGTTCCAAATGGAAGGAAGGAAGGAAGACAAATCATGCTCTTAAAAAAAAATAGAATACTATCCTGTTAGTGTTATGCTTTCATAGTATTTTACTAAATTGATATATCTGCCTCTCTCTCTCCTTCTCCCTCCCTCCTCTTTCCTTTTTTTGCTCTCAATATTACAATAAGGCTAATGTTTCCAGTGCACAATCTTCAGACACAGTATAAATAACCCTGTGGATATTCCTGAAAATAGAATTCTTGAGTCAAGTATTCTGTGGTTACATTTTTTAACAGAGATTGCCTAGTTGCCTTCAGAGAAGGTATACCAATTTATTCTGCAAACAATATTTAAAAGTACTGGCTTTCCCAAATTCTTCAGTCTACAGTGCAAAATCAAATGTATTTCTTTGCCAATATGCAAAACTATTCTATTTAGTCTTAATTTCCATTTTTCTTCTAAATGAGGCTGAGGATATTTTAGTATGCTTAAAAGCTATCTGTGGTTTCTTTGAACTGATTTCATGTTTTGCTAACTTTTGTGCTGAGTCATTGATCATTCCTTTTTATTGTTAAAGAAACAAAACTTTGTTTAATTTGTTGTATACTATTTGTATTTTGAATCGAGTTTTTTCACAAAAGACATAATTATGAATTTATTGACAGCATATTTCACTTGAGAAATATACTTAGTATTTCCTTTTTTGTTGGACATCTTAAAGCCTTCCTGATAAT
>RJWT010041045.1:0-12390 GCA_004365215.1 Cuniculus paca
GCAGTCCGCGCCGCGAGCAGCGCTGGGCACTGGGCGCCCGCTTCCAGGACACGCGCCTGGGGAATACCCAGAAGCCCTCGCGCCCGCGGAGCCGGGCAGGCGGGTGACCCAGCGCCGCGCGCCTCGGAGCAGAGCGAGGTCACCCAGAGCTTTCCGAGACCTTGGCGCGGGCATGCGCGGGGGCGGGGCAGCCGGCCGCCAGCCAATCAGCGCTCGGCAGGCGAGAGCGCGGCGCCGCGCCCCTGTGGGTGACTGAGATGCTCCTGGGGGTGAGGGGACGGAGGGGGGGGGTGAGGGGACGGAGGGGGGGGCGCGGGCTCCTCACAACCCCAGGGAAAAGTGGGAGGTTAGGGATGAAAAGAGGAAACATGTGATGAAAAAACGAACTCCCAAGTTATAATCGCCTCCATAGCGCAGCCTCGCAGCGCCGTACGGCCTGACGGGAGCTGAGCCTTCTTCCAGGGGACGCGCCAGCAAAACGGCTCAGGCCCCGCCCCCTGCCGCGGGACACGCCGGGAAAAGCGCGAGTTCCCCCTCCCGTGCGAGGAGGGAGGGGCGGGGATTTCCAACGGCAGAAGGCCTTTACGGAGGGGTGGGGCTAATTTTGCCCCGCCCTTCACGCCTGGCGTGGGTGGGGCAAGGGTGCGAGTCCTTGGGCCCGAGCCAAGGAGGGCCCCAGCGCCGGAAAAAGGAAGGCGTGTGGTTACGTCATTTCCGGCCGGGGGAGCGCGCCGAGGCAGGCTGCGAGGTCACGTGATGCCACTGCTGGCGAAGAGGGAAGTGGGCAGGGGGCGGGGCGGCCTGGCATCTCTTCCTTTCGGGTCACGTGCGACCGGAAGTGGCGGCAGCTGTAGAGAATCAGAGATGGGGACCTCTCTGGATATCAAGATTAAAAGAGCGAATAAAGTGTATCATGCCGGGGTAAGTGGGGGCGTGGCCGGGCTTGCAAATTCCGTTGTCTCCCGCGTTCTGCACGTCTGGGTGACTCTGGGTGGGGCAGTAGTCCTTCCCCAGGTGTGCCCCGCCAGGTGTGTGCCTCCCCGCCAGGTGCGGCCTGCTGTCCGCAGAGGGTGTCTGCGGGGCTGCAGCTCTGCCCGTCAGGCCCCTTGAGTGTCCAGCCAGGCCATGGGCCCCAGCCTTGAGCTGTCGCATTGAGTCCAAAGGGTGGAGGACCTGGTGACCAAACGCCTCTCTCTCTTCTGCCATGACCACAAAGGTGTAATGATCGAAAGGCAAAGTTGACTTTGAAAGTAGGAATACGGGCATCTGGTGGCAGCGTACTTCATCAGGCAGTGGTCAGTTCTAACAGCATGTAAAAATTACTTTTTCTGGGAAGGGATGGTCTATTAAAATGCAAGTCTATGGAAAGTGGGATCTTTGTCATTATCAAGTTTCTTGCCATTAGCCTTTTTGAACTTGGTCTCTTTTTTTTGCAAGATTGGAAGTTTTCCTTTAACCCAGAACCTGAACGCTTACGGTACATCAGAATCAGTCACCTCAGAATTTTTAAAGCACGATTGCCTGGGTCCTGACCCCAGAGAGACTCTGCATCCATGTGTCAAAGGGTGATAGACATCTTGATGGACGCTACTATTTTGGGTAAAAGACAATTGGGGAAACCTGTTATTTAAGACGCCTCAAATAGCTACTCTCCAAATTATTACCTAGGAAGAGAAAAAGGCCAAAGGCCATGCTTACGGTAGAGGAATTTGGTAGTCACCGCCCAAACCAAGAGCAACAAGAACACATCTTAGCATCACCACTGAGGAGATTGACTTTTTGTATTTGCTGGCATGATGGCACCGAGTAGGGCCCAGCTCATCTGTGTAGTATTCCTGCCAGAAATGTTTAATCTAAGTTCACATGGAAACTTTCAAACTCATTCCACTTGAGGAAAATTCTGTGAAACAGTTGTCTTGGATTCTTTAAAAATGTCAGTGTCCCAGGCATGGTGGTGCAGGCCTGTAATCCCAGCATTCGGGAGGCTGAGGCATGAGGATCGTTGGGAGTTCGAGACCAGCCTGGGCTACAAAGTGAGCTCAAGGCCGGCCTGAATGGCATAGGAAGACCCTGTCTCAAAAAACAGCAACAACAACAGCAAGAAGTATCAATGTCATAGGAAGAAAAAGGCAGGAATTTTTTCAAGATTAAGACCCTAAAAGGACATGAAAACCAAATACAGTGCATAAGGATTGATGACAAATTTAAATGTGGACCATAGGTTAAACAGTTTTGTATTGGTGTTAAACGTGTAGATTATGATGTTTGTTTTCATTGTGTGGGTGAATACTTCACATGTTGCAGGATTAGAAGCAAAGTGTTACTGTAACTAAACCTCAGATGGTCCTTCCATAAATTTGCATATGTTCCTGTCTGTGTGTACTGGAGACAGAGACATGGCAAATGTGGCATAACTTTACCAGTTGCTGAATCTAGTTGAGAGCTGTGTGGGTTTGTTTTGTATTCTGTTTTTTAAAAAAAGAACAGCTTTACCTGGCTTAGTGGTGCAGGCCTGTCATCCCAGCCTATAAATCTCAGCACGTGGGAGGCGAAGACAGAAGGATTATGTAGTTCATTATTGGACTACGTAATGTGTTCAGTGCCACGCTGGACTACATATCCAGACCCTGTCTCAAACAACCAAAGAACTAAAATGACAGCTTTGTAGAGATACAATGTAAATACCATAAAACCCTTATGAAGCATATAATTCAGTGACTTTTTAGTATGTTTATAGAGTTCTGAATCCATCAGTACTACTTGGCAGTCTGTCTCTGGATTTGCCTGTTCTTGACATTTCATGTACAGAAGTACCTCATTTCGCCAACACTTTTTTTTTTGCACGTGATTTGGTTTGCAAACAGAAGCGTTTGGCAAAATTTTATTTTTGTTTGCACACTTTCCATCAGGTGACAAACACAACTGTGGCCATCTTTTCCAAAATTGTAGAACAAACTATGTTCATGAACAGCAGTGTCACTGTAAATGGAATCATACAGTGTGTAGCCTTTTGTGACCAACTTCTTTCACCTAGCATGTTTTCAGTGTTCATACATGATGTAGCGTGTGTCAGTTCTTCATTTCTTTTTATGGCTAAGTAATATTCCCTGGCGTGAATAGTCCGCATTTTATTTATTCATTCACCTGTTGATGGACATTTAGGTTGTTAGGATTTTTCAGCGCAGTAGAGAAGCAGAAAGAGAAAACTCCTTTACTGAGGGCATAAAGAGGAGCGAACAACTCATGCAGATGAGCTATCTCCTCTACCGGATGTGGGGGGTGTGTTACATGACCTCTGACTGGCAGTGGCACTTGGGACGAGCATTTATGATGTCGAGAAACTGATTGGAATTCCCTTCGCACACTCAGGAAAGGAAAGAGGAAGTTATAATCAGGGCTGAAGGGGAAGGAGGTGGTGGTCAGGGTGGACCACGGCCACAATGTCCAGTAATTTGTTCTAAGGCAGAAACCTTTCCTAGGCTACTTCCACCTTTTGATTATTATTAACATGCTAGTACAAATTTTTGTGTGAATAGGTGAATATACATATTCATTCCTTTTGGATATACACCTAGGAGGGCATTTTGCTGGGTAACTTCATGTTGAACTTTCTTGGAAGAACTTCTACACCATTTCACTGTCCAGCTGCAATTGTGTGAATACCCTGATTTCTCTGCTGCTTTGTAGTCTCATAACTTTTCTGGAGCTTGGAAATTTTTCCAAATAAATTTGGGGTGGGCAGTGACAAGAAACTACATTTAGCTTTAATTCTTGCCCTATTTAATGTTAGCACGTTTTATTCAGAAATTTTACTCTTATCTGAGATGCTGACATATTTTTGAAGCTTTAACTACAGTACTACACATAATGAAAAATACACTTAGACATGGTGCAGGAAAGGGGATCGTGAAGCTGCCCTAGCAGGAGTACTGCACAGCCAGGAACATCCCCCACGAGTGGCAGAGTAGAAGATAGTGTCATCTGTGGTGTCAGCTATGCCATAGAACCCAGCTCTTGGTGCTGGTATCAGGAACAGTGTTTCTCAAATTCTCAGTCACTTTTTGCATTTAAGTAAGTGCATCTTTTTTGGGGGTGGGGTACTGGAAATCAAACTCAGGACCTTGCACTTGCCAGGCAGGCACTTGTGCTGCTGAGCTACATCCCCAGCCCTGTAAGTGCATCTTAAAAGGAGATCTTTGTATGATGATTATAAAAGAAAAACCAGTATGACTTCTACTAAGCTCTTACTATTTATTGTTTTAAAGGCAAAAAAGCAGTTATTAACTGTTAATCCAGTAGGTGTAATCAAGTGACAGAATTCTATGTCTGGTCTCATGTGCCTGAGACTCAGGTGCCCGACCCCATAATCCGGCCTTCAGGTGAGGCAGAATTTGCCCTGTCCGGGAGCATGGCCCTGATGCAGTGACTCCGCGCAGCTCTTAAGGTTCCTGGGGAGAAGGACGCAAGAGGATGAGAAAATAAAGAAGAGATGAAAGCTGGGGTCAGGTGGACCTCGTCTCCTGATGGGAGGAAAGGAACTACGCCCTCAGTGTACCTGCATTTATTTATACATTTAGCAACTTTGGTCACGTGACACCCCATTGCCTGGTAATCTGCATGTATGGCAATCGAAGGGTCTAATTTGGGGGGGCGGTCTGGAGTCTCTTGTTTCTGTGGCTCACCTGAGCGGTCTTTGTTCTCCCACTCGGCTGGCAGGCTCCTGCAGGTGTGGTCAGTTTCCAGCTTCAGGGGCCCCCTATGCCCTGAGTGGCTGGTCACCAGACGAGCTGTCAGGGCTGTGGGTAGTGACCTCCTCAAGTGTGGTTGGCACATGGTAGAAGGAAGGGTGATTCTCGTCTCCTTGCCTCCCCGCCCTCTGCTGGAAAATGAATTCCCATTTCTCTGTCCTCTTAAGATTTGGGTCAGCGCTCTGTGAGTCTGAGTGCCGGCCACTCTAGCCAGTCATTTGTCTCTGTGCCCGCAGAAGGCAATCTCGGGTCCCCGCAGAGGCGCCTGGGAGACACAGAGCGTGGGGAGGCTTTGACAGCAAGCATCGCACTTTGCTAACGAGGAACCAGGCCTAGATAGATGGAAGAATTGGATCGCCCCGCTGACGACACCTGGATTCCAACTGGCCATGTCCCAGTCGTGCCCCATCTGCCATTCTCTGTCTGTTCCCTAAGAGTGGACATTTTCATGCAACATGGAGGAATTTGTAACGTCAAACTGGTGGTTGTTCCTTTCCTAGGCGTGCTATGAATCACACTGTGATATTCCGTTACTTAAAAAAAGATTGATAAAATTCCACTCTGAACATATGCTGATTCAGTTGCTGTGCTTTTTAGTCCTCCAGTTGGGGAAGAATTTGAAAATGGTTATTTCCGTGGACACCAGAGAACCTGTTACACTTGGGTTTAACATTGATTTTGGGGTTTTTCTCTAGGGAAAAAAAAATGTTCTTTGGCAAAATAGTCCGTGCAATGCACACCCATTGAGAAGGCTGTAAAGAGGACTCCACTGCTGTCCCTCGAGGCCAGATGGATGGTTCGTGTGGTTCCAGGCGCATGTGTGTGACTGACAACTTGTTCTTTTTCTATAATAGTGTATCTGGGATGTCTTCACAAATCCTATTTTTTTTTTTTTTTGGTGCTGGGAATCGAACTCGGGACCTTGCGCTTGGCAGGCAGGCGCTTGTGCTGCTGAGCTAAATCCCCAGCCCTTATAAGTCCCATTCTTTTCTAGATAATTTAATCAAATCCTTTCTGCCATTGTGCGTTGGTCCCCCGAGGGTTCTGGGTCAGGAGATAGGTGAATAAATGAATGAGAGGTGATGAAGTGCTTGAATAAGAGCGTTGTGTGGTAGATGATGGAGCACAGAGTAGGGCCTGGTCATTTCCAGGGAATGAGGAAAGCGGGGGTGGGGGGCACTTCCTGAGCTTCTTGGAGCCCAGTTTTGATGACAAGTGTCAGACCAGGCTGTCCCAGCTGCCGCGCATTGTTGGCCGCGCCAGGAGGAGAGGACGGTGTGAGCAGAGTGGACGAACTCGCGCGGTCTCAGTCCAGTGGGCTTTCAGTGGCTCATCCTCAGCCAGTGTGGCGTGAACAGCAGTTTTTGAATGCAGCTCGGCTTTGTTATCTTCCACACTATTTCTTCCGTTTTCTTTAAGTTTATTCTGTTTTTCAAACAAAAAAATGTCCCAAATCGACTGTTTAGCTTACTAAATTAGACTCTCTAAAAAAAATGCAATTTCCCACTAAGTACTACTTCATTTGCATCCTGTAAGGTTTTTGTTGAAGGAATTACATAAAGGAACATCCTGGTAACTCCACCCAGGGGAGGAAGCGAGATCCCCCTGCCCACCTGCTGGCTGAAGATGCTGCTGGGAGTGGGGGGTGACCTCATCCTCCCCGGGGACCTGGGGAGACCCTGACACAGTCTACTGCCATATCTTCTGCAACACTGGATTTGTGATATATTAGTGCACAGCTTTTAAATAGCTTACGCTTTTATCCAAGTTATTTAGAAATGAGTTACAGGAACAACTCATAGAGGCATATGCTAATTTGTAATATCAGTATTAACAATTTATTTACATTTTGAGATGGGGACTTGCTGTGCTGTCTGGGCTGGCCTTGAATTTGAGATACTTCTGCCTCAGCCTCCCGTGTAGCTGGGTTTATAGGCATGTGCTATCACACCTAGCCTTAATATTTACATTTTAGAAAATTCTTTATGAGTAGATTTGTGAAAACAGTTTTAACAAGGGTGAGATTATGATGGAGATCAGGAAAAGACAATACTCTGGGAAAGTTTACTATAATTCACTTGGAACCAGTAATTGCAAACATTGAATATATGGTGTTTTTGGTTTTTTTTTTGTATCAAGAATTGAACTCAGGACCTCGTGCTTGCCAGCAGGCACCGTTTGGTTTTTTGGGTTTTTTTAGGCGCTGTTGAATGTACTTGTATCATTGCACTCATTACCTTCTCTTGTCACGATTTGGTTGTATGAGTTCAACTAATTATATATATATTTCGATTTCTATTTTTAGATCTGATAGTATCTGCCATTTAGTCTGTGCTCAAAAGATTGTTAAATGTTGATTGGAAGCCTTAAAGTGTTTGAACAAAATTTCTTAGAACAGTAGTTGGTTTTTGTGTGTGCTGCCCCCCCACCAACCCTGGGCCTTGGGCCTAAAGTGGGACTGCAGTCTTCTAGGCACCCGATGGGTTTTGCTTTGTAATTACTGAGAGTATTGCAGTGTGAGCGCTGGACAGGTGCTGGTGAGACTTACTCTTATTTTCACTAAGCTCTAAAGCTACACACTGAACCCGTGTGTTACTTGTGTTTGGTTTAGAGGAGTCAGTAAGAGAATGATTCAGGTAAATATGGGAGTAGAGATTGGAGAATCCTGTGAATATGGTTTCTCATTCAGGAGTAGAAAACAATGGAAAATTGTCCAAAGGTCGGGTCCCTGGAGCCCTGACGCAGACCTTCCTCCAAGCTGGGGGGCTGCCCACTCTCAGGAGTCCCTCCCCTGCGTCCAGCACCTTGGCTCCCTTTCGCAAGCAACACGGGTGGGATGGGGCTGTCGGGAGTGTGATCGGCAGTTCCCTGACTCCGTATTTCCAGCACGAGTGTCTCTCACGGGAACCCTTAGTGAGTAGCGTTTTACATTGACGTACACCAGCATAGCCTTTCTCAGCGGCTGTGACCAGGTGGCAGGGCCCCATTCTGTGGTTGAGAAGACTGAGACTCAGAGATCTCAGCGACACCCAAGGGCGTGACAGGAGTGACTGTTTTAGCTTGGACCTTCCAATTTCTGAAGCACTTGTGCTTGCTCTGGGTCTTAATTCTCATCTGTAGACAGAAAGTGACGCCCGTTCGCAGGCTGCATTTCAAGCCCAGACCCTGGCCATCGTGGCGGCTCAGTTGGTAGAGGATCTACACCTTCCATTTTCCCCATGGTCCACACAGCCTGTCAGCGCGAGCAGCTTTGTCTACTGTGACATTAACCACACTATAGCCAGATGATGGTGAAGTAAGTGCTGGTCAGATGACTTACAGATCGTCAGTGCCTGCCCTCTGGCTTGGAGGAAGGACAGCCATGACCACAGGGAAGATGCAGGGATTATGACATTTTTGGCTCAGGAAGCTGGTATGGCCGTACACTTCCTTGCATGGTGCCCTAATTTTTTTTTGAGACGGGTTTTGCTATGCAGTTTAGGCTGGCCTCAAACTTGCATCGATTCTCCTGTGTCAGCCTGCTGAGGCGTGCGCCATCACATCTGGCCCTACTGTGTTCTTGATCAAAAAATTTCAGATCCATCATAAATTGTATTTTAGGGCACTAGGGGAGCCTATTGGTTAGAACCTGCGGTAAATCTTTCCCTAAGGCAAATGTAGTTCTTTTTTTTTTTTAATAAATTCAGAATGTTTTACAATCTTAAATCTGGCACAGGTGCTCATGAAAGCGACACTGTTAAATATCACAGTTGTGAAATTCGTCAGTAAGAGGCTTACTGCCCTGCATGGCTAGGTTTCAGTGACGAGGAATTTGTGCATTGTGGGCTGATTAGTTTTACCACAAAAACCTTGGTACTATCTGCATTTTGCCCTATTCGGCCTGCATGTAATTTGTTTAAAAAACATAATAAACCCTCAACTGTACACAGCAGCTTCTTCTTATGAAGAAAAATTGCGAAGCTGAAATGATGCGTTGCAACTAGCGTAACCATTCCACTTTGTCCTGCCGGGTCCTTAGTACCTGAATTAGAACTGAGTGCTGCCTGGGAGGAAAAACGTAGATCTTTGAGGTGGGCGGGGCATTGAGCTAATTTTGGAAGTTTTGAACCTTTTAGGAAATGATCGTCTCAACTCATAAGTAGGTCTCTCTCCTCACGAATAACCTAATACTCCTAAATTACAGCCTGGCCCTTATGTAACGATGACAAGCATTTGCAGAATCATGCCAGCCTGTTTGAAACCGCAAGGCAGTGCCACTGTGTCTGTCGTCTCCGCCTGCTGCAGCGGATCTTGCGGCCTGCAGAGCAATGAGGGGTGCGCACGCCCCAGGCGGCCGTGGCGCCTGCCCAGGTCACAGGGGTCACGCAGTGGAGGCCTCACTCAGCCAGCGTGGTCCGGTGTCACCACCGCCTGCCTGCTGCTCCTGCATCATCTGGATTCTGCTGCCTGTCACCAGCCAGACCCTGTTGTGTCCCGAACCCTGGGGTCTGTGCCTTGCACCCAGTTCCCCGGCACTGCCTCCCAGAGCTGGGTGTCCCTGGGCACTGAATGCTGCCTCTCGTGGGCTGGAAGCCAGCAGGTGTCGGGGAGCCGGCACCTTTCTTCTCTGTTCTCTCCCCCCTGGGCTCCTTCCCCCGGTCGGTGTAGGCGCTGGTCTCCCCTCCTGTTCCCTTCCCTGTCCTGGGAAGTCCACTGCTATCACTCGTCTCCCAACGCGTCTTTCCATTCCCATGTGATCCTTCTGCTGGCCGGGCTGGCTGTTTGGCCCCGTTGCTTGATGTCGCCCCTCTGCTCCTCCTCTGCAGTCCTCTGTGCTCGCCGAGTGCCTGGTGCGGCAGCTCTGTTTGTCACCTCCCCGCTCCAGTTCCTCAGTGGGCCCCATCTTCTGCTCAGACAGCACACTGGCTTGCTGTTGCCGGCCAGCTGGGCTGACCGCGTCCCTGCTCGGGAGCACCTGAGGCCTGGCCTGGGGTGGCTGGAAGGCAGCCGAGCCCTATTCGGCTGTCCAGGCCTTGGCAAGAGGCAGCAAGGCCAGGCCCACCTCGTGGTTCTGTGGGGAGCCGGGCACCGCAGGGTGCTGGTGCTGCTGTCTTCAGCCCTGGAGCCCTGGTGCCCTGGTGGCCTCTCTGGGTGGCGCCTGGGGGCTTCGAAGAGCCTTCGTGATGCTGAGGGCTGGGTGCGCATCGATGTGTGTGCAGGGCTTGCCACGCCTGGCTGACCACACGTCCTTTGAGCTTGCTTCCAGAGCATTCTCTAGATCTGCTGTTTCCAGGTCACATTTTGGGAAACCATACCTCTCTTAATTTGCCTTTTTCTACTTAAAAAATGATAAAATTTAAACATCTCTATAAAGAAAAGAAAAAAAGGAAAGCACCTCCTTGAATATGTGCTGTCAGAAACTTTTCAGGCAACATGTGAAGATGGAGATTGCTCGCTCTGATTCTCCTGCACCCGGGATTTTCTGGACATGATTCTAGAGAGTAATTCTAGCATGGGCTGCTAGTTTCCATAGTGAGGAGACAGTTTATTCTCTCATTTGTAGGGAGGAAAAAGTTCAGGCCCAGAGAAATGGTTTCTTCTCAAGGTGGTAGAAAATATATTTACCTTCCATCTTGTAAATTACAAACGAGTGCTTTCTCCTGAGTAGCTCAAGACAAGGAACATGGTTTAAGATAAGTATTGTCCAGAAATAATTGAAGTAGTGAAATCTGTTAAATGAACTCTTACGTAGAACTCTTGTTGTATTGATTTTTATAAACTCACAGGTTGAAGTAGTTTCTAAACAGGTAAACTAGAGCCAGTGTGTTTGGGCTGAAATTACACAGTGACTTGCTACCCTTCCCAGATCTTCCTCAGATCCCAAAGTGGCTGCAGAGGTGCTTGCACTGGCCTTGAGCCCAGCAGTTCGGTTTGAAAATTAACTGGTTCTAAGATTCAGTGACCAGCCACAGCCAACAAGATTGAAGTTTTTGCATTCCACTCCATTCAATTTGGTTTTATGCCAAAACTTACAGGCTGTATTAGCTTTCAGGTTTAATGCAGTATCGTAGAGTGTGGAACAAGCCTTCACATGTTTCGCTTTTATGTCCTGGAGGGTTGATGAGAAGAAGGTGCAGACCCACCCACTGACTAACATCCGCTGCCGGTCTCCTGCCAGCTTCCCCAGAGGAACCGCCTGCCTGGGTCCCAGCGCCAGCAGTGGAGGAATCAGCCTGCTGCACTGGGGTCCTCCGGCTCCGACAGGCACCTGCGTCCCACGGTGCCCTGGCCCTGGGCCGTGGACGCGCAGGCGGGGCTGGCTGGGAGGAAATGCAAGGTCCCCGCTGCAGGGCTGTGATCCCTGGGGCCAGTCGGGTCGGCCACAGTGTCGGCCGTGCTCGCTTGTGGCAGCTGAGCCCCCACTGCTTCCCGCCCGGGTCACTTTTCTCATCTGGGACAAGATACCTGCCCCGGCCGCTGAGGAGAGGTTTATTCTGGCTCAGGGTCACGGCTGCAGTGGCTCGAGGAAGGGCACGAAGGAGAAAGCTGCTTCCCTAGGGGCAGCCGGGGAGGGAAGGGGAAGGGCGGGCGGTAGGAGGGGACAGCCAGAGGGCTGGGCCCAGCCACCTGCCCCATCCCACCAGACGCCCCTTGCCCCCAGACGGCCTCCCAGCATCGAGTCAGCTCCTCCCTAACGTGGGGATTCGGGGATGCCCCAGATCTACACCGCGAGCCCCCTGTGCTTCCAGTTGGGCAGGGCCGGGCTGCGCAGGGCGCCCCCACCCAGGAGCCTGTCTGGCTCTGCCCGGGGACAGTGGGAGCCTCGTGCTCCCCTCTGTGCTCATCACCTGCTGCTGCTGCTGCGATTCCTGTCCTTCCTCCCTCCCTGTCCCACACTGTCCCTCCCGTGTGGCTCTGTGCTGCTGTTTGGTTTAGGCGGTGCAGAGGGCAGAGCCTGGGCCCGGTGCTGTGCCACCCGGCCCCATCCCAGCCGGGTTCTTCCGGACCCCTCCGCCCTGCCCCTGCTGCCGGCCCGGGGGTTGTGCCGGTGGCCAGTCCGCGGGGGCCAGGCGGAGTAGGCTTCCCGCTGCACAGAGCCGGCCCCCACCCCGCAGGCTTCGGGGTGCAGAGCGCGCGCGCACACTGCCCGCGTCCCGCGCCCCTCCGTGCCCCTGCGCCCGAGCTTGCTGGCGTGATTTCCAGGAAGCCAAGAAGGAACCGCCGCCTGGACGCTGCCGTCTTCCGATCCCGAGTCCCAGACACAGTTTCGGCATTTTATCCCAAGAGCGAATCGGGAGAAAAGGTGTGGAGCTTGCTGGTGGCCTCTGAGGTTTGGCGAAGACGGCGTGGGCAGCGCGGTCCCTCTTGCCGTCCATCGGGCGGGCCTGGCGGTGCTTTCCGCCCGGGACGCCAGCGAGGCTGCGAGGAGCGCGGGGAGCGGCAGGCGCGGTGCCGCTCTGCACTTGGCGCGGGGCGGGCCTGTTGGTCTTCGGCGCGGGAAGGCCGTGGGAGGCCTCGCTCTGCACCCGGTGCCCCCAGGACACCCAGCGTCCTCGGGCAGCTCAGCTTTCCGCAAGGCCGTGGGTCCCAGGCGTCCGCGGCGCCCAGCATAGTGCAGCCTGGAGCCCTCGGGCTGGCCGCCGCCTCCCGCGCGCCTACGAGG
>RJWT010041046.1:0-12390 GCA_004365215.1 Cuniculus paca
TTGATTTAGATTTCCTATATCAACTAGGTATTTGTACACAAATAGTCATTTGGAATCAAATACACTTTCATGGTCCTTTTTCTCTATTTCCTTTTCCTTCTCTCTCTCCTATTCTTCCATCTATTCCACTTCTCCCTGTTAATGTTTACATCCGGATGTCCTCCCAAAGCCTCATGCACTCATAGGTGGGGATTTTGGGGGTAGAATACTCTTTATGAGGGGATGATATTTACCAGTGGATTAGTCCATTGATGAATTCAGAGCTGGGTGTGATGTTGGGAGATGAAGACTGGTGGGAAGAGGTAGGTCACTGTTGGTGTGGCCTGGAAGGATATATAATCTTCCTCCTCTCTTGATTCTCTCTGCTTCCTGCTGCCATTCCATAAGCAAGCCTTTTCTATCATGCCACACTACATTGGAGCCAGTCTAGTATGGACTGAAAACTCTACATCTTGTGAGCCAAAAATAATCCTCTCCAATTTACAGTTGCAGATGTCAGGCATTGTGTCTCAGCCACAAGAAAATAACTAAGACCCTCCCCCTCTTTATTTACATATAAGCTTCCACTTAAAATTTTAGGGAGCATCGTACTAATTTACTAACCCCCTAATAGTTTCTCTCTAAACACAGAAGACTTATTTTTTAAAAATTTCTCAAGACATGACAACTTCTCCTCCATTTGATAATTTTTAAAAATGTCAAATAAGACTACTATCTTAATAATCTTTATTGTAGCTGTCTTATTGCAGTTTACCTAAGATACAAGAAATGTAATTCAGGGAACTTTCTAAATTTGAGTGTTAATGAACTTATAAATATCAAATTCTAGTGACTCCTATGTTAGGAAGTGGACCATTCATTTTAGTTACTGTCTTGAAAATAATCTTGCAAGTGTAACATCTGAGTAGATCAGTGTTTTTTTCTGAAGGGAAGATATGTTTGAAATGGTGTTGGTATTCCCTTTACTCACACAAATTTGAATATCCACTGATAAGTGGCTGTAAATACATTAACTATAAACACAAACATGCATGCAGTCTAATGAGAGGTGTGAGTTTGGATTTATTTTGCAGGGTACATGTGTGGGCAGCATGTGTGTGTTTGTGTGAATCAGTGCTTGGAAATGAGAGCAAAGAACGTGACCACAGGGAAAGCTATGAACTTCTACCTATAAAATAAAAGAAATGGGGATCAGATCAGTGATGCCATTTGAAGTCCACTGGTCAAACTTCAAATGTTGTAAAAAGTGTGTTCCTACAGCATGATATATATATAGATATATATATAGATATATATATATATATATATATATATATATATATATAATATATATTTTTTTCTTTTCCTAAGCATATGTTCACTTATTCCAGGTTTTACTCTTTTCCATACTTCTGTGCTTAGCATGTTCTACACAGAAATCCTAAGAAAGGGAAAAGGGAAAGAATACTAACTACAAAGGATGCCTACATTGGCTTTGTGTTTATATCTCTAGCCACATCTCCCTTTAGATCCTTTGAATTTTTTGTGTTTGAGCTTCACATTCTACCTGAGAGATGCTTTCTTGTTTGACAAGGTTGCTGTCCAAAGGTGGAAATCATTCCTCATCTTAGTGTTCATTACTGAAAAAGAGGGATGAGGACTGGCAAGTGACTGAAAGAAATCAGGCAAGGAGGCAGACAGTTGCCAGAAAGAAGAATTGTAGGAGAATAAAGAGATACAGGGAAGAGCAATGTATTCAAAAGAGTAAAGTTAAAAAAAGGTGTTACGACAGAAATTATTTTGAGGAAGAGTTAGATTAGAGGAATATAGAAAGAAAGACGTAATTTCTTCACAGAAAAAGACATTTGACTGTTAAGATATTTGAGCCTCATGGAATGGAAAGGGTGGGTTACTCTGATATAGTAATGCTCCCTATTTGAGTAGTAAGACACAACAGAGTATGAATTATGCAATTTGGCCTCATGCCTTCTGTGGCCCCAAAGGGTATAGTTAGTACCCAGAAACCCGTGAAAAACACAATGCCAGGGAAGATTCACAATTGGCTTTGGCTTTATGGATGAGCATGGGCCAAGAAGAAGAACACCCTGGTATTATATTTCCTGGCATCCAGAGTGATCCAATTTATTATGATTTGCAATTTGCTTTCACATACAAAAAATTAGCTAGCTGACATAGTTTGAGCTCAGCATCCCACCTGTGGCTGCCACCCATGAATTCTTTTTAGTCTTGAGCCATAGAATAGCATTCTTTACTGGGCACAAACAAAATCATTATCCTATACTTGATAGCAGTATTCAGAAATTGTTCTAACCTTCTTAATGTTGTGCTTAAAGTCAAGATCCATAATAGTTCTCCTAAGGGAATCATACTGAGAATAGTTGTGGTTACATTGCAAGTCTATACCACTATAGAGACCACAGTTGATTTTGCACATCAGTGTACACCCACTGTGCAGTCCAAGATTTAAGAAAGTTTGAGAAATAGTATAGAATGACTACTGAGTGACTTACCATTTAGTAAATATTCGCTAGGTACTGTGCTAATATACTTGTTAGTAACACTCAAGATAGAGTGTCTCATTTAATGCAAAATGTTGTTTGCTTATAGATGTAGAACACAGAAATTCAGGTTTAGAGTGAACAAGGAATTTCCCCAACTTTATAATGTCAATAGAGAGAGCTGAGGTTTAAGCCAGGTCTGCAGACTTTTGAAGCCCATGTTCCTAAGGAGACACACCTTCTTTTATCACTAGATTGCTGGGAGATGCTAAAGTTCACTGAATTCTTAGTTTTCTGAGTCTGTCCTATGTTTCTTCTGATTACGTAATGGGAGGCTGAGAACAGGACACTCTGGGCATTTCTAAAACAATGCAACTCAGTTACAGATCAAGGAGGTAAAAAGACAGACTTCTGAGATTCATCTATTTAAAATAAATTCCTTGTTGAAAATCAAAAATCAAATAAATGAGAAAATTTTGGTATTTAAAATTTAATCTCTACTTAATTATTTTTGGAAGCACCTCCATATAAACCCACAGATGCACCAAAATGCCAACATCCAGCAAAGGAGCTACATGAGCAGTGTACAGTGGAAGTGGACTTATCATCAGGAAAAACTCCCAGAAGAGATGAACTTCCAGATAACAGAGAAACAAATGCAGGAAAATCAGAGCTGGCAGGTTGTAAGAGGGTGTGACTGTGCCATTACCCATCCCCAAATGAGTTCTCACAAAAGAGAAATGAGAATCCTGATGAGAGGACACTCGCTGGAGTATGAGGGTGGCACAAAGACCCTGGATTTCCTTTGTTAGGTACGTCTACGTCCGTCTCATTTAGACCTTCAGGCACCTACAGAGTATCAGGTACAACTTTAAAAATTTTTTTCCTTCATTTCCTTCTTTTTATTTCCTTCCCTTTCTTCCTCCCTCTCTCCCTCCTTTTGTTTTTCATTGTCTTTTATTTTTTCCTGGAGGGAACATAGTATATAAGCATGGAAAATCATGAAAATTCTAACTGCCTGAAGTCCTTTGTTTATTAACATCATTTACTCTTGATGCCAGTTTCTTGACACTGAATTCTAACAGGTATTGCCATAAACTTTCCTGTGTATTACCAGAAAAGTGGTGATATAATCTTCAAGCGTGTCAAAAAAAATCACCAACATTGTATAGTGGCAGCCTGGAGGATGATGTTGAGAAATCTGGACTCTATGGGAGAGTATGACAATGTTCCCTATAATAGGAGGAGATGGGAATGTGGACCACATACTTAAACATTTACCTGGGGCTCCCTGTGGCCTACTTGGGCTTTCTCAACTGTGAAGAAATACATGCTAAATGAAGCATGTTGGTCGGAAGCTATGACTTCATGAATGTGAATGTAGTTAGTACCACTTGGGAAATTAAAGAGTGCTCATTTTGGAGTGGGACGATAACTTCCATTCTTGATAACATTACTTTCGAGTTCTTTTGGGAAATCCTGCGAAATATCCTCTACAGATGCTTGGAAATATACAGTTGATAAGAGATTAGGGCTAAATGTAAACATGAAATTTATACATCAATGGTAATTCAGACTACTGGGACAAAGGCTGTACAACATTCATTCAAGGTATCATTTCTTTGGCTTAGATATGGTCTGAGTGTGTCCCTCAAGGATCCTTGTTGAATGCTTGGTCTCCAGAGTGGTGATGTTGGGAGGTGGTGTGGAACCTGTAAGAGACGGGACCTAGTGGGAACTGAGTGGGTCACTGGGGGCATTGCCTGTGGAAGAGATTCATGAATTTGGTTAGTTTTCTTTAGAAGGATTTTATTAAAGAGAAAGATTGATGCCTCCTCTCTATCTTGCATCCTGTCTCACAGAGGGATCTAACTCTTTAGTATATGCTCCCCCTATTATACCATCCACCATTATCTGATGTAAGAGGCGTTCTCATGAGAGCCATTGCAATGCTATGGAATTTCAGCCTCCAAAACTGCGAGATAAATAAACTTCTTTGTACATAAGCCAATCTCAATATTTTGGAATATAAACATCATGTCATAAAGTAAGCATTCACTGTCCTACTTCACTTTTATTATTCAAGCATGTGAGGTATAGGAGAGACAAGTAAAGTAGAAAAAAAAGATAGAAAAAAATAAAGAAAATAAATGAGAATGAAATAGAAGAATTCCTACAGATGTTGATTGTTTCTAGACTACTTCCTAACAGGGGAGGCAAGGTAAGGATTTGACTTGCTGGACAAGAGCCTAACAGCTATGCACTTTTACCATTGTCATCAGAACTGCAGGGGTAATGCCTGATCTGTCATTAGTGACTCTATCATGGCTGAAGATTAAACACAAAGAGAGATGAGAGCAGCAGTTACTGTTTTCAAGAGCCACATAAATCAATTGGCATTTCATAAGTGAGTGTGTTGAACTCAGTAGGGCAATTGCACTGTGGAAAGATTGCGCAGAGTTTTGTGGCTACTTGAAAAGCCTTTGAGATGCAATTAAAACAAAGGAGAATAACTCCACTTTGCACTGTACTCTTTCTTTACAGGTCCTGGTATTGTAGTGACCTCATTCGGGTTCACCCCACAATCTTAGCTCCTCTCCTTCAGAACTAGGTAAGCCTAGTTCTAAATGAACTGCTAGACCCAATTTGGAGAACTGTTCTCTCTTAAAGTCAATACATAAGTAATGAAGAAAAATGTTGGGTGAGGATTGAGGATAGGGTGGAAAAAGAAATGGTTTAGATATGAACTAAATGTTCTTGTAATGCTTTCATTGAATTTAAAGTGAGCAGCACTTTGAGGGTGGCTCAGAAGTTGACACAATAACAATACAGGGTGTGTGTGGTCGTTGGTCTCCTGATTTTAGATGAAATTGTATGAGTTAGGAATTTGCCTATCAACATTTATTGTGAGTAGCAGGCTTTGGCCTAAGGGTAGTCCTGAGTCCTGGCTCAGGGGTTTAGCTTTTCCATGAAGCAGATGGATCATAGTGGGGGAAAGAATCCAGCTGTAGTTTTAGGAGTCACCTCCAGGCAGAGTGGGAGCAAACCAGAGCTCCCGGCTACTCTTGCAAGCAGTCACTCTCCTGGGCAGGCCCACATTTTCCTGGTAGGCTGCGAGGCCAGTGGGCCAAAGCTTAATAGGAAAACAGCAGCGATTTGTCTCCACCGCTATTTATGTTTCAAGTGCCTGACAGGCTGTCAGAGCAAGTGAGGGTCACTAAATTTACTGTCTTTCAGATTACTGTTACAGTCTCTGACTTGACAAGTCACTTCATTTAAAAGGCGCTACATGACGATGTTTCCCTTACTTCTTTTTAAATGAAAACAAAGGAAGAAGAAAAGGGCACCACAGAGGTTTCAACAGTTGAAATGGAGAAAGTTCACAAGACTGTCTCAACCTGGTGTGCAGACACGAGGGAGAGGGCACAGACATCTCTCTAAAATGGCAAGCGAGGGAGCAGGCTGACGCCAAAGCTCTCAGTCTGACTGGTGTGTGGACTAGATGATGTTTTAATGCAGGCAGAGGGGAGGGACAGAAGGAGTGTTTGTTTCTGCTGTATTTGAACACTTAAAGGATATTCAAATGGAGAGTCTATCTAAGCACAGGAATACAAATGAGGAATAAAATTTAATTTTACATGTTATTTCTTTACCAATAACTTATTTCCTGGGGTCTTTAAAATCTAAGGAAGATAGCCACAGGCCAAAGATAAAAATTAGTCGTGGGAAGGGAATGGCAGGAATGGAAAGGGATACCTCTGAATGTTGAGTAAGATTTACATTTCAAAATATAAATTTTTAATATAAAAAGGCCTAGATACTTAAAAATGCATGTGCAAGTTGGCTGCAGTCTAAATAGTAGAGCGTAATTTCTTAGTGTAATTATAGTCATTTGACAAATAGCTGTTGCTATGATGTAGCAGCCAACAATTTAAACAGGGAGTATAAAAGATAGAGGAAATAGAAAAAAGTACTGTTTTTTGCTCTCATGGAGCTTACATTCTTGTCAGGGGTCAGTACAATCAAACTGCTCTGCCAGACTTTGACTTTTTTCACATAGAAATAAAAGAAATAGTTTGAAGGTTTTGGGAATAAACTTTGTTTAATCATTTTAACACTATTAATTATATTTTCCTCAGTGATTGTAGATGTTTCTCCTACTCACAACTTGACCTGTTTCTTGATTCCATTCCTTTTTTTAAATTCTTTTTTCATCTATTCATGTCAATATTTCACCTTATACTTACCATAGCTTTGTAATACATTTTCATTACTGATATGAACAATTTCTCAGAATTTTCCTGATTGATTCCAACATAAATGTATTTCCAATTAATTCTAGAATTACATATAAAACAAAGAAAATAATGCAAAATGTACCAATTCCTCACAATACATATATTCATTATATTGAAACATGAATTTTTAAAAAATTTTAAATAAAAAATAAAGACTTGTTATTTTGATTGTATTTATACTAGATTTATGGATTAAGGTAGAGAGATAAATATTTACAATCTTGATTCTTCCTAGAAGGTACCTTATTTACGTGATATATTAGTCCAGCAATTTTTTCCTTTTAATTTCATGTTGCTTATTCTGACTTTTTTTTATCTGTTCTTATTTCTAGCCAGTAGAATCCTTTTAGCCATAATCTAACTGACATTAGTAATATTTAGAAAACCAGGGGCAGAGATTTAGCTTAGTGGCACAAGAACCTGCCTGGCAAGCATGAGGTCATGAGTTTGATCCCCAGTACCAAAAAAAAAAAAAAATTTAGAAAACCATAGTTGTGTGTTAATGGTATAAGTAATTACCTATTGAATTGTTTCTTTCTCTTGTTGTTGAAATTATGTGAAACAACAGGCCACCCTAATTTGCAAACAAGTACCCTCAGAATATTCACCAAAATGCATTCAGATAGAAAAAGGTTGCAAAATTAAATATTAACTATAAAAGCACTAAATGAAAAATTAAGGCAATAGTTTGATAATGCTGAAGAAAAGAATACCTTTTAAAATAAGGAATGAAACAAGAACCTACAAAGAAAGACTTACTATTTTGAACTCAAATTTTTTTTTTTCTCCAGGCCACAAACCTTGGTCAACACAGTTAATACACAAATAACAAGATGGAAATGTGTTTATGGCATATATGACATAAAAGTGTCAAATTCTCAAAAAAGGCGAATTTTCAAAGCTAGTAAGACGATCTGCTGTTTTGGGAAAGTCTGACAATTATCTACTAAAACTGAAGGTATGCATATAAAACTGACATTTCACTATTGAGTGTAGGGATGTTTACAGCTGCAGTGGAAACACCCATACTGTGAATAGATTAAATAAATTATGGTGCATTAATACAATGGAATATCATACAGCCAAGTAAAAATAAATGACAGCTATACAGTGATTCCATGAGCAGTCACCCAAATAGAATGTTATGTAAAAGAAATAAAGCAGAACAAACATGATATGAATGCTGTCATAAAAATTATAAACAAAACTGATCTATATTTTCCAGGGATGCTATATAGTTGGAAAATCATAAAGCCAAACAAGGAAAGGATTTTTGCAATGTATTTAGCACTGTTATACTATTTATTACATTACTATTTGTGTTATTATATAAGTCAGTTCATTTAAGAAAAGTTAACTCATGAAATACAATGCTATGCTTTCTAGCCATAAAAGAGATGCTGATTATAGAATACTGTGCATAGCATATTCTTTAATGTTAAAAATGTTTTACACATAAAATGCATATATTTATTATATAAAGTTTAGTACATTTACTTATATATGCATTGTTATTGTCTTTTATCTGAGTTCTGGGATCAGTAATATCAGAAGAGTGTGGTCAGAGAATTTCCCCTCAATTTATGTTACTTAAAGTTTTAAAATTTATTATATATTTCTTTTAGAATAAATGATTTTTTAAAAAATGGCATTAGATTTAATATTTTCAGTGCAGAAATAAGATATGCCCATCCCTGTAGCTGTATCCTAAGGGCAAGTTCCTCACAATGAAAAAGAAAATCTCTGAGATTTTTCTATTTCTGGCATAAGGAAAGACAAATTAATAGGGAAATAAAATAGCAATTCCAAGTGACAGGAACCATAGTAGTGAGCAAGTTGATATTATATTAAATTAGAGCAATTTTCTAATTAAGTGAACAATAAGGGTTTAATAACTATACGTGTGCACTGTCTGTTCCTACCTGCTTCCCGAACTGTCCAACTGTCGCTCTTACAGAGTTGTGACTGCAGGCCCTGTTCACTCAGCCCCAAGCAGTAAGACTGGAACCTGGCTGATTGTTAGAAGCTCATTCTCCACTATGGACCCTGAGGGTAGCCGTACTTCTTTGCACACTCAAGCTCATTCTCCTTACCCTGTGGTACAG
The DNA here is from genome assembly GCA_004365215.1 of Cuniculus paca. Taxonomy (NCBI): domain Eukaryota; kingdom Metazoa; phylum Chordata; class Mammalia; order Rodentia; family Cuniculidae; genus Cuniculus; species Cuniculus paca. Next base: position 8,902 of record RJWT010041046.1, read on the forward strand.
TTTAGTGGGTAGTTCTTCAGCCCTCATCACGGGCAATCAGATTTCACTCCAGTTCCCAGCAAGGGCTGACAATGGGCAAAACTGTGAATTCAATTCATTATTTAGTTGTCACTCTCAGCTTTCCTACAGGGTTGAACCCAGGTACTGTATTTCTATCACTGATTTACTACCTATTACCCTTGATACAGTACCATTCCTAGGAAACCTCTGTGCCCTATTGGCCTGTGCTTTTCTATCTGAGAATGTAGAGAATGATCCCAACTTGAATCTCCTTAATGATATAAAGTATGAGTTTTCCTGGAGAGGGGAGGAGATTTGAGGTGAGAGTAGACACAATTCACAAACAATTCATTTGTGAAAGAAGAAGAGACCTAGTGACCTTTTATGGATGGAGAGGGCAGGTGAAAACTAATGCCTACTGGACAAAAATATCAACTCAGTAATTTTTCCCCTATTATATAACACAGAACTTTGAATCTTAACCAAGCAGTTAAATGTACTCAATCATTTATTTGTATCACAGAAAAATGTTGTTGTGTAACATCTCAGTCCTGTGTTGAAGATGTTTCATCTTATACTGGGTAGCTGGCCAGTCTGCCTGGAAAGCTGGCCCTTATACCTCCCACCTCTCTCATGTAGGACCTCACAGTCACCACACATAATAACAGTCCAGAGATTCAATTGCTAATGGATTTCAACCTAAGATCTGCCAAATTCTTGTTTGAGATGCTTGATAATTATGAGGCATATCTACTCGGATGCTATTATCCATTTTTTAAGTCTCTGGATTCTATCCAAGGATGATGCATTTAGAATGCAAGCTATTTGGACCATAATTATTTTAGCACTTTATAGAAATGGCTTAACTGAAGTGATACCAGAGTTTTGCTATAAAGACTTATAAACTTTACTCCCTTCAATGCATTTTCTATGTATTTCATAAACTTTAGTCAAATACAGTCTAACACATTACTAAATATCTTTTATTAAAGGACCTTATGCTTTAGATATTTCCAGAAAAAAATGTCTCTTCAGATGGCTTTTTAAACACTTACTACCTTTTTTTTTTAAGCTATGTGTATTTTCCCTTTTGCATTTACTTTAGAAAAGTATGCAAATATACTCCCTAGATATAGCGATTAGCTTATCTCAGGTTCCTATTGTCATCTTTTCCAGCGTTTCTCAAAGTTTGATCCATGGACCACCTATTACAAGAGTCACTGGGGGATACTTATACATGCAGGTCCCTAGGCCCTTTGCAGACTTGCTGGGTTGGAATCTCCAAGGATAAGGCCCAAAAATCCATGAGTTTATAAAGTCCCCAGGTAATGTTCAGGCATTTCTATATTTGGTAACTATCCACTTGACTTTAGTAGTCTGGTATCTAGGCAAATACTTTTTTGTTCTCTCAAAAGAATTCAATTAGCTCTAGCTCACTAGAGTTAACTTGGCCTGGGATCAGCGATCAATCTATTTTTGGTCAGGAGAGATTAAAGGAGAACTAAGGGAACTAACATTCTGTATTGAACACCATTCTTATTGCTGAGCTAACAATTCAGCCTATATTTGTTGGGTACTACTTTGTAACTATCACTTGGGCTGCTTCTATATGGTAGTTTATCAATATGTATAGGCTTATTTTTTCTCTTTCTTTAGAAATGAAACAAAGGAAGAATTTTCCCATCACATAGCTACTAAGTATTCTAAATTTTAAAACTGTATATCATGTTTTCAATCTCTCAGTTCTGTTCCTGTGCCTCCCTCAAGACATCAGGCTCCTGATAAGAGCCAGTGATAGCTGTCTTCTGGTCTACCCGGAACCACAAACCAAGACTGTGTCCCAACTTTCAGTCACCCTTTTCTTTCCTTCCTATCCTATAGTTCACTTCATGTTGCCTAATAGGATCACCAGGTTTTTGTATCATAAAAATCACTAAAAATAGATAGGTCATGTACAGACGAAGTTGGACAAGAAAATACACATCACCTTTTCTTGCTCCATTATGCATGAGTTTTGTTTCAGAGCACCTTTAATGGGTGGATAAGGTGTTAACACAAAGAATGACAGATAGTTGAGTGCTGTCCTTTGCAAATGTTGGGAGATACCTAAGAATACATTAATTTGTAAATGGTTGAGAAATTGAAACTTTCTTTGCAACCTGTCATGTAGGATTCAGAGCGCTTCCACCTAATGCTTTTGTAGCTGGCTGCAGAGTTACACTGGGATCACATGTGGTCAGCCTGCAGTATAGGGAAAGAAGATGATACAAAGCAGAGGCTGTCTGTGTGGGGAGATTTGACAGGTTGCCAGGCAGGAATAAATTGCCTCAAAGATACCAATCTTTAAAGCTTAATTATTTTCCCATTAAGACTCTTTTTGCAATGCAAATATTAATGCAAGCAGTTTACCTTTTATCAGCTAATGTCTTAATTCTCAATTAACACCTAAGGGATTTCTCAGCCTTCAGGCAGTCAAGATGGTACTTATGGGAATAGGTCTGAGGAATCAGATAGACAATAATAGAAGACACTGCTAGGGGAAGGAGGAGGTCACAAATTCAGATGTCACATTTTACATAACTCCGGCTTAATTTATCTAAATGCTTGGGTAAGTAGGAAGTGAGTAATACTGAAACAGATAACTATTCTCACTAGCATGTGAGTCTTGATGTGAAATTAGGTACAGGTATGATTAAAAGGCTCACTATATGTAATGTACATATATAATATACATATACATACATAGTATAAGTCTTTGGGTTGATTTGAGGTAATGTTAAGTGAACTTTTAAACTTGCCAATTCATGCCTTGATGAGGACAATAATGGCCCAGTTTTTCAGATGATAATTGGGACAGTCTAAGCAGGAGGTCTTGGAATGTATTCAATACATTGCTAGGTTTTCAAATCTCCTTATTCTCCCTTTCTTTGTGTACTAATTTAAAATAGTATCAGTTTCTGGAAGGTTAAGCCTAATTATATCAATATCTCCACATAATACATGCTGATGTAATTTCAAATTTCTGGGAAAAAATTTTGGAATTTCAAGGTGAATAAAGTTAAGCACTCAAAAATTTTTTTTGACAGATTGTTTCATCTAAAGGCAAACTTAGTGATGCCTCTCAGGCAACAATGTTTAACCTGATGTGTTGGGGGGCAAAGAAGACCACAGGAAAGATGCCACGGCAGGACAGCATGGAGAAGTCCTGAAGCAAAAAAGAAGGTAATGAGTTGGTCAGGGAGGTCATAGAAGAAATCAAGCAGATCTTAACCGTGGGGAACAAAAAGAGAAGGAAGAAAATGCTACCAGGATTGCAACAGCATAATGAACGGCCCCAGATACCTCCAGAAATCAAGTCACCCTTGCTGGAAGTCAGTACAGACATAGAAGTTTATTTAGGTTGGTTAATCCCGAAATGTATTCCCTAAAATACTTCATTTTGAGATGGCATGAAATTATCATGCTAAGAGGTAGTCACCTGGCTTTCTA
>RJWT010041047.1:0-12388 GCA_004365215.1 Cuniculus paca
ATGATCTCACAGCTGGGATTATTTAGAAAAACAAACTTGCTATTTCTGTGAGTATAAACGCGCCTGTCCTCTGGTGCAGCACACCGTCTCAGCCTTTCAGCTTCCAGCTCTTCCTTCCTGAGGCTCAGTCCCGTCTTGTGCAAAGGTAACATATTTCTATAGAATCTAATGACACAACTCAGAATAGTATTTTACTCACAGAATTTAACTGAAAACTATTTATGAAAATATGTGTTATGTATGTGTTATATATGAAAAGTTTTCCTTATTTTTTTAAAATGCTAACCCCATGTAAGGATTGGAAAATCAGTTTAAGAACTTAATTGCTTCTAGCTGACCTACTTGACCACTGTTTAAAGTTAACTATGTAGAGTATGTAAGGTTATGTTTCTTCTTACCTCCTTGGTAGGAATTTGCAGGTTTGGTTTTCTTGCCTAAACATCTGGCATTCAATTTTCAACAGTGATTTTTGAATGCAAGCTAAGCATTACATTCAAAGATGGTAAAAAATAATTAGAGTAAATTATCCTTTTCAAAATGCACGGGCTTAAGTGTCTTTTTCACTTCTGTATGTAATTCTCACTAGTGAACATTTTGATTTACCTCTCTGACTTTTTCATCATTGCAAACTAATTTTTATTCTGTAAGATTATACAGTATAGCACAATTCTCTCTCAACATATTCATTTCTTTATTGCCCATTTAATTTGAAATATTTATAGAGGCAACTGTTACCCTTTCAAAATTTTTTCCCTGTGTCTTTTGGGAAATACTTTCTTAGTCCCCTGACCTGTAAATGTATTTATTAATATCCATCAAACTGTCTGTCTCTACATCTGTCTACCTAGCTGTACATTTATTTAATTTTCACTTATATATATATATATTATATACATATATATATATTAGCAAAAGAAAGCCACTGAATTGTAATCATTTCTTGATTTTCTATTCTCAAAACTAAATATAAAATTCAATTTTTATCAAATATATACAAACATTTTTGCTAATTTTTCTCAGTTTAGCTTTTTTTCATGCAACACCACCAAGGCTATAATTCTCAAGAAAGCTACCTGGTTAGTCTCACAGACTGATTTTGTAATTGAGCCAGTCCATTATCACCCCCTTTCTTAACATTCCTTCAGACTGTGCCTTTCCAACCATCCCTAATAGTTACTTAAGTGCCTGTAACCTAGCAGCAGGCTTACAATCATTTTAACTCTCGTGCTGTTCGGTTTACATGATGTGATCTCTGCATTCCAGCGCTGCATCCTCTATCTTCTGGTTTTCTCCCTTAAAGTATCGTAAAAATGTCTCTTTAAGCAACCTGAACAAAGTAACAGAAATTTTTCTTTCCTGTTTACCTTAATGTTTGTATTCCTTCTGTCTATTGAAGACAGCAGTCCCACCTGTTTTCGAAGGACCTGACTGTTAACATGAGAGCCCACCTTTGTCCTCACCAATATCTGCAGCCCATCTCTCAATTTCATGCTGCCGAGTAGTATGTTCAAACGCTTTTGCGTCTCCAGTCAGTGTCATAGTACTTTTGAGCCTACTAGATGGAAACCACTTGTGTGTGAACTCCGTAATGAAGCATGTTACTCATGTTCCACATGTGTTTTTACAGGACTCAACTGAATATGAAGTTCCTTGTCTTTGCCTTTATTGTGGCTCTCATGGTTTCCATGACCGTAAGTACAGAGGAAAATGGTAAATGCGTTCTCAGTAGCAGTCCAAAGATTTTTGTCCTTCCCTTTTTCTTCTGGCCTACATTTGCATCTATCTGCATGTGACTTTATAACTTAATATTTTTGCATGTTCATTTACTTTAAATTAACTTACATAAGTTCATTGAGTATTTAGAATAAACGTGCAGTATATACTCTAAGACACTAAAAAATAATTAGTTTCACACAGAAATAAAAACACTTTTAGAGTCCAATCATAGGTAAAACTGAGAGGTGAAAAAAAACACCTGACAGTTGCTGAAATCTATTCAACTACGAAATGTAAATCATATGAATCAAGAAGCCTAAGAAAACAACAAGTCCAAGCCTAAGAAACAAGAAGTCCATTAAAGTGAAACCACCAAATCTTGCACATTATCAAAAAAAAAATTTTTATGACATTTATTCTACAACCAATATACTTAAAAGACACTCATTTCTAACTTTCTAAAATAAAGCTGCTATTTTTAAACAAAAAGATTTCGAGTTCTACAAATTGTGAACCTGGCAGTTTGCATTTCTGCGTAGTAATCTGTGTCACTAGGGCCAGCTTCTCACGTGCACTCTCTTCTCATTATCTTTTTTCCTCTTGTTCTCCTGCCTTTGTTCTTTATACACAACTGGGAACCTTGTAACGAAAACACGTCAACCAACACACTAACTTCCATGGACATTGAGGGGAAAATTTATCTATGACTCCAATATCGATAGCATGCTCTTACGAAACACAGAGTAGGAAAAACTAAAACAGTAGGAAGAGCAGAGAGCGGCATAATGGGAGACTCAGTCACGCGGATATATATTTGAATATCAGGAGCATTTGGTTACTTAAAGCATGCTTACATATAAAATTCATTCAAAATATTACTTTCCATTTTCCTTCTCCAATATTGGTGATGAAATTTTCATATTCACATAGTTTTGAAATATGAAGCGAAGTTAATTGTTTCAAATAGGTCAAATTAATTATAGAAAACAGCCTACATTTTACTTCTTTTACCATGTCCCTAAATAAAACAAGATAAGTTACCATCTACCAAATATTGTTTTCTATTTTTAATTAAAATTGTGGAAAATACTATGGTTTTGCACTCAGCCCTCAATTATAAAATTAAAACACTAATTAATTACTTATTTTCTTTCTTTCTAAGGGAGCTGATTCATCCGAAAAGGTAAGATACTTTCATTCACTGGAAAACTAGGTAATAATCTAACTTTTACTGAATTATTCATCTTTTTTTATTTTTCAGAAGCATTTTAAGCATAGATACAAACATGTAAGTATTTCCTCATAATGATATGCAGCCCAAATATTGATTCTCAGACACAAGAAAAACTAATATTCCTCTCTGAAACATATGAGCCACTAATGATTAATTAATCATGCCACTAACCTAGCACTGATTTTATTAATTTATGATTCATTGTTAAAGACTGAAGTATCTTGTGTAATAATTTGGCATTTCCTTCACAATACTACCCTGAAGAAACACTTCACTCTCCAGAAAGGAGTAATCTTTCACTGTTAATCACTTTTACTAAGGAATAGCTGAAGTTCTAAATCTGTTAATTATAAAATATCTCTAATGAAGAATGCAAGTGCTAAATTTCCATATAATATGGTAAGTCTCTGTCTTCTTTTGCTTAAGGATTATAAATTTATTTAATTTTGCTGACTGTGTTGACTATCAGAAAAATTTCATGCACCTAAAGTTTTTACTTATAGATTTTTAAAGACTCAGGATATGTATTATTATTATTATTATTTTTTGTACTGGGAATCAAACTCACAGCCTCATGATTCCTGGGCAGTCACTGTGCCAGTGAGCTATATCCCTGGCTATTATCTTTATTTTTAATTGAATAATAAAAATTATTTTTATTATTACACAGTGAAATAAAATGTAAATTTTCTTACATGTACACAGTATGTAATGACTAGAGCAGTTTCAGTACTATGTCTTTCACCTCAAATACTTATAATTTTTTAGTGTAGTGAACATTCAAAGTTTTCTCTGGTAGAAATTTTGAAATAATTTATTAATTGAAATCAAGTCTAGCTCTCATAATGTGTTATGCTAGAGAACATAAGAAGTTGTTCCACATATTCAACTGCACCCTAATAATCATAAACCACCCTCTCCTTATCCTAACCTCCACTGCATCATTCTCAGATTCTGCTAATCACAAGTCTTAACTCTTTTTTTAATTAACATTTTAAAATTTTCACATATACCTAAGAACTCTCAGTTCCTTGTTTATTTTACTTAACATTAAGTTCATCAGTTCCATCCATGTCACTACAAATAATAGACTTTCATTCTTTATGCCTGGAAAATACTCCATTATGTAAGTTGACCACATTTTCTTCATCTATTTGTCCATTGGTGAATGCAGAAGTTTATATTAGTTCTTGGCTATTGTAAATATTCTTGTAAAACATGTAAATACAGATATCTTTCTGGAATACTGATTTCAGTATTTTTGTATACTCAGGTCAATTAGCCAGTAGGGATGATAGAGGAGGTTGGTTTCTAGTGCTTTGAGAAACATGTATAGTTTTTTCCATCATGGGTCTACAAAGTTATGTGATCACCACAATATAATTCAGGCTACATTTCATGATATCTCACCACCATTTGTGGCCATGCTACAAATTAGCTAACATCACATCATAGCTATGATCTGAGCTTTCCTGATGCTTAGTGATGGGCATTTTTCATATTTTGGGTGGTCATTTCTACATCCTCTTTTGAGAAAAGACTCCTTAGTTCATTATTCCATTCTTCAATTACATTATTTTCTATAGCCATGGGATGGGCTTCTTATCTATTCAGGAAATGAGTCCCACTTCAAATGAATGCTTTGCAAATACTTTGTCAAATTTTCTAACGTTATCTCTTCATTATTTCCTTGGCTGTGTAGAGGTTGTTGTTTCTTTTTTGAAGTAATCCTATTTGTCAACTTTGCTTTTGATGCCAGTCTTTTTGGGGCCACACTCAAAAAAAATATGTGCTCAGAAAAATGTCTATTAAGTATTTCCTCTAAGAGTTCCCTAGTTCTTTCACAGTATTTATGCTTCCTTGTTAGTCTTTGTATTTTGGGTTGACTTTTGTATATAGTGATACAAAGGGGTTCATTTCTTTCTTCTGTATGTGTATCTTATTTTCCATGCAACATTTATAAAGTACCAATATGTATGTCTTCATTCTGATCTTCTAAGATACAATTTCAGCTTTTCCTTGTGTAGCTGAGGTATGAGTTTTTCAAAAGCAATCTTCATTGTATTGATATGAGTTCTTCTTTTGCCACATTGTGAGAGCTTTTAAAAATATTATGAATTGTATTTTAATTTTATTACATGCTTTTCAGCATCTTGTGAGGTCATAATATGAGTTTTATTCTTCTTTTGATGTGATGTATTTTGATTACCAATTAGTGTATATGCATCTCAGCTTCTCTTTCTTCTTCTTAACTTTTACATTTATTTTGTTGATGTTCAGAAGAAATATATTTGTGAGTTTCAAATTTTTTTATTAACATGGTGATACTTGTTTTGTGGCCTAACAGACATGAATTCAATCCTAGAAAATAATCTCCATTTTGATTAAAAAAATGAGTTTTCTCCAGTGGTTAAATGAAATGTTTTGTGATATCTCATAGAATTGTGCTATATTACACTTTAGCACTGAGGAGTCTTAGATTTTTTGGGTCTGAATTATTTTTCCATTAAGGAACATGTGGTAGTGAAGTCCTCAGCTAAGGTTTTGCTGGAGTCCATCACTTGTTTTAGATCTTTTAAGTTTCATTTTGCTTAATATGGTGTTCCAAAGTTTGATGCACACGTGTTCAATTTTCATTTCCATGTGTTGCTTGATTCTAGTATCACTACATGGTGACCATTTTATCTCTTGTTGTAATTCTTGACTTACAATCTATTTACTGATATAAGCATCACTATTGCTACTCCATTCTCATCTCTGTTTACAAGGCATATTTTTCCATCTGTCCACTTTCAGTCTATGCATGAATTCACTGGTGAAGGCAGTCCCCCCTGGCAGTGTATCATTGGGTCTGGATCTTTCATTTGTTTGATTGGTTGTTTTTTTCCCCATCAATTCATCAGTCTACAACTTTGAATTGGGACATTTAATCCATTTGCAGGTAAGGAATACATACCCTTTACCATTATTAAATACTTTCTGATATGTGGCATGTCATTTGTTTCTGTTCAGTTCTCTAGTTCATCTTTTTATGTTTCTCTTTGCTCACCATCTGTTGTCAGTGAGTCACTATTTTCCTGTACAAGCATCATATCACTTCAATTTTCATACTTTTCTCTGTTAAAGTTACTGTTTCTGCCTCTGGTGGATCAAGTGCCTCTAAACACTTTAGAGTAGTTTTCATTGCAGGAGGGTTTCTACTGCTGATGAGCCTTATGCTGCTGAGTGAATGTGCTCTGCTAGATTTTGTTCTATGTGGGGGCTCTAGCCTAGTACCTGTGGGGCTTCTTTACTTGTAATCAGCTGTGTTTCAGGCTGAGACTGCAGGTTTTGTAAAATTGCACTGACAGCTTGAGATATGGCTGCCTTAGCTGGAGCAGGATACACCAGCAGTTCTGGGTACAGCATAGCCAGAGCTGGGTGTCAGGAGGCCATCACTGTTCCGTGCTTGGTGAGTACAGGTACTGAGTGTTCACAGCAAGGCAGGGTACCTCTCAATTTTTGGAATTTTTGCTCTGGACCCAGCATAGGCAAATCAGTGCCCACATCACCTTTAACTTCACAAGATCTCAGTAACCAATCTGGTAGAAACCCTTCCCAGCTACTTTCTGAGAACCAAGGTAGCTGGGCATGGTCACTGAGAACTTCCCAGGACCTCAGTGGGAACAGCTTCTGGAAACAGGCAGGACAACTGCTACTTCTTGCACACAAAGGCATGCCTGCTTACACAGTTGTGACTGGAAGAGCTTTGATGAATGAACTGAATCAAGAAACTGATTTTTTGGACATGGTATTTGTGACTAGCATGATAAGGCAGGTTGCATGGCTGATTTAAAGGCATAGATGTTTGGAAATCTACCTGGTTGTATCTTCTGAAGAAGGAGAATGGTTGCTGCTCTCATTTATTTTCAAGGATTTTGAAATTTTGGGTGGGACTGACCTGTTTTTCTTAGACTTAAAATGCCAAGGAAGACAAAGTGGGTAGCCAGGCACTCACGTTGCCTCGGAAGGAAGAGGGATGTTGTGGATGGATGCTCACTGGGTGCAGTCAATAGAATGGCTGTGTTGAGCTACTGGAATCCTTCGTTCATTACTGCATAAGGTGTCTCATTGTGGCCCCTCCACACAAGACACATCAGCATGGGTGGGCTTCTTGTCAGAAGATATTTAGTCATAGCGCAGTAGCTCGTGCAATTGGGTTTAGGACCTGTAAGGGACACATGCTGCTCTGGCAGGGTACACCTCAAGTGTCCTAGTGTGAGTGGCACCGCTGGAGTCCCTTGCTCACTCTGTAGTTGCTGTATGAATTCCTTCTTATTCCTGGATTGATCTCAAGACAAAAGAGGAGAAAATGTGTGAACTTCCATTTTTAAGAACACTTTGTAACTCCCTGATGTGGAACAATTCCCCATATTCCCATTACACTTTACATTCTACCTCAAACACTGCATTTACATAAGTGTTTTTTCTCATTTTGAACCATTGTTGCAGGCACTTCTGACACATCTAGTCATCTTGTTGACGACCCCAAAGTCTCTTGTTATTTGAAGAGTGTACAAATGTGACATCCTCAAAAATCTCCTTACTCACATAAAAAATGAAAGACTAAAAGGTGACACCAAAAGAGAACTTCTGAGGAGTGTGAAGTGTATTGGATTAACAAAATATTAAAGAAAATAGAAGTTTTCAGATTTTGCAGGCTCATTATGAATCAAAAGTAAAACAGAGCCTCCATCTTACTTGGAAATAGGAATTTTCTTGTCTTTATAACATTCAAGGATTGGTAAATTAGAATTTTTTGAAATAATATCATAAAGGGCATTTAATGAGTATTTGCAGCATTTGACCACTACCAGGGTTTCCACATAAATTACTGTACAATGATATTTCTGATACATACTCAATTCATACAAATTGCATTTCTGCTATTTTGTAAAAACAATCATACAAAGTATGAATGAAACTGAAATTTTGTAAATACAATTCTGTTATTTATATATAATAATTTGTTGAGTTTAATAATCTAACCCTTGACCTTTTGTTAAATGCAACAATGACCTTGTCTACACTTTAATTTTCTCTTTCTTTTCAGTATGTTCAGGAAAGGTTCCAGCAATATGAGCCATATGAACCATATTCCTCAAACCAAATATCTACAGATAATCTATATCCATATCCCAATGAATATCCTTAACGAGTGAACACAGGACATGATTAAAGAGGTAAGCTGGGACTAGTAACAATTTTTTCTTTTCTTTCCTTATTTTATACTTTCCAGAAGTGTCAATGCTGATAGTTAAAAGAGGAAACCAAACACAAGCTGTAAGGAAAAAAGTTGAGTTTAAGAAATGAAGTTGTCACATCTTGTGTCTAGATGTCCCCCAAAAGTCTCATGTGGTTTTAGGCCTTTTTGGAGGTGGCTGGATCTAGTGTGTGATTGATCCTTGGTGCAATGCTGGAATTAAGGGTCCTGGGATTAAGGGCGATTGCCACAGCAGTTCACTGATGGCATTGGCACTGCCCTACTCCCGGTAGACTGGATGCAGTACAAGGGCCGGACACAGGCTTGTGTCCCACTCTTCCCCGTGTTGCTTTTGCTGCCTTTTGGGCACCGTGAACCATTCCCTGCCAAACCACTGCACCTTGGAGCCAACCAACTATGAACTGTGAGCTACATAACCCTTTCCTTAATTAACTTTGGGCATCAGGTATTTTTTTCCTCAGCAATGAGAAAAGTAACTAGACAGTAGTCTACTACAAAGTCATCTAAACTGAATTGATTTACCTAATGCCCTGAAAGAACAGAACTACTGTACTCTGAATCAAAGATGAGTTTCTAAAACAGAAATACCTGTATTTCTGTCCAGTCTCCTGACCTTGAACTTTTTGGAATTTTCTCTAAACTCCAATCTATCATGAACATAATAGGTGCTATAATTATACTTTTTACAACTGGAGAGATTGTTAAAAAGGTATATCAAGCAAAAGCTCCTGATCAGAATTTTGCCTAAATGCAGAAAAACCTTCTAATAAATCTGTCCTATAATATTTTTAAATATTTTCTCTAAATCATAACCTTTGAAAAAGTCATACAAACAGCATCTGTGACCTTGTGAAACTTTGGAGCATGAAGGCCACCTCCAGACCCAGGTATAAGAATCTGCACTTTAACAATATCATTATGTGATGTATAACCCAAAAGCTCTGAGAAGCTATGTATTAAAAAATTCTTGGGCCACAATGCTAGAAATGAAAACATTGATACCGACAAGAATACACAGAAATAGAATGCATTTACTTTTTACAAAATTAATTTATCTATTTAGATCCTAACATAAATGTTCCAAATTATCTGAAACATCAATTATCTTCACTGGTAAATACAATACTTTGTGGAGATAAAGAAGAATACATCTCAATTCAAGGGTAAATATATTCCATAGGATTTCAATTGTTTCTCAACCCTTTTGGATATTTTATCCCAACTGAATTCCTTTTGGCCATTGGTAAAAATTAGTGTGCTAATAATGACTTCTAGACATTGTGAAATCACCGAAAAAAATTTTCTAGAAGGCACACCTTAGAACATTACTTTGAGAAATTGAGTATCAGTGAAATATCTAGGCAGTATCTAAGGGGAAATGAAGGAGTTTAGTAAAAGTCTTAGAAGAAATTTATATTTCAGAAAATGAATGATAATAAATTTATTCAGATATTTAGCAATTAGTTAATTGTTTCATCTATGTGAGGTAGTCTTTTGGACATTGGATTACATCCACTTGCATTATCTCTAAATAGACACTCTGTAAAAATCCACAATGTAACTATGCTTGTAACAGTATATGTGTTTAGATAATTTGTTGTTTTCTTTTTCTTTACAGGCTTGACTCAAAAATTCAGTTACAGCATTTGCTTTCTCATCCCTCATATCACATAATAATTTCCTCACGTCTTGGTAAAGGATCACAACACAAAGAAAAATGAAGGCTATGATTTTACTTTATTCCCTACACTTCCGGATAATCATCTTCTTATTAATCTTTGATCACACACTCAATCTCATGTTTTGAAGCTGATTTAACTAAAGATTCTAACCTAGACTGAGTTTATCACCCAAAGAAATAAATTTGAGCACAAACATATGTGTTTGATCTTTATTTTTACTTTTCTTATTAACATATCACTAATTGTGAGAAGCATCCAACTCATCTCATTAGTAGAGTATTCCAGAACACCATCTTCATATTTTGATCAAAATTTTGGGAATTTTTTACATATAAAATTATAGCCTCCCATGGTCATTGTTTGTTAAAGGAATCTGTGTCACTTCTGATTCCAAAATCTTTCCATCCAGTGTTCAGAGATGAGATGACCATCATGTTTTAAAAAATAAATGTTCTTATTGCCACTTTTTCACCTATTCCCATTTATTTTTGTGGAATTTCTTTTTCACTGTCTTTCTTTCACAAGGTTATGATACTAAAAATGAGGATGATGGCAACTTAGTATAATAGTAACCAATATTTATCTTTGAGAAATTCCTCTTTAAAACTGTGCAACTAACATAGAGTTGTAAATGGTTAACTGAAAATTGGTTCTAGTAACATCAACTGCAACAAATAATAATGCAGTGAAAATTGGTTTTTTTCCTTATGTCTAATATTATGTAAACATCTGGCTTGCTCCTGAAGAAATATTATCCCTTAAATTGTCAACAGAAATAAATTAATTTTCTCACTGTAAGTGTGAGGTGTAAGATCACAAACACATGAGATCGTTTCACTTTTAGCGTGACAACTATTCGAACATGCAGTGCTCTATAATTATGAATTTCAGCAAATGTTTCCTTCAATCTTTTCACTAAAATATTCTAAATTTAGTGAGATAACCTAATTTCAATAATAGATCACTGCAAAATATTTGCAATGAATAATGATTCTAATTTTGTCACACTGGTGTTCATTACTTATTAGAGAAGAGGCAAAATTTTGGTGAGACAGTTTTTGGCATGTAAGGTAGTTTGGCAGTTTTTGCCATATTGTTGTACCATCTTGGTCACTCAATTAGTAAAACAGAAAAGACAGGGAGAGTGCTGTGGAGACTGCCGGTCTGCGCTCTCCAGAGAAACAAAGCTCCCTGCCCCCATCCTTCCCTGTCCCGTCCTTCACCTTATTCACTGAGATGTGCACAGCTGGCTATACTGAAACATGTTCCCTTAATTGGCTAAAGGAATGTTGAGTCCAGCCCAGACACTGGTGGTTTCATTAACAGCAAAGCAGCAACACACAGGCAAGAATAACCTCTGTGTTGATGGCTGAAATGGAGGCTTGAGCAAGACCCTGTGAGATTCCAGGGCTAACACATGAGATAACATCTCAGCTGAGGCCTTGGTACCCAAAAAAGAATTATACCTTCCTGACAGTAAAGGTGGTAACCTTGCAGACATCAGACATCAGTATTCCTTATATTACTAATTGGAGGCCTATTACCTGGTATGAAATTGTTCTGTTTCTCATCACAGCTGATGCCTGCAAAGTTTCTTTTTTCCACCCTCTGCCATGTCCCCCACCCACCTCCCTGACTGATACCAATAAAAGCCATGAGCTTTTGGACATGAGGACTTTTATTCTACAAAGATCACTGGGTTATCTCAGAGCTCCTCAACTGCAGAACTTTCTCTCATTGACTTTATTTTGCATCCTTGTGCCATGTTACCAGGTGGGTTGGACTGATACCCTTTGCAGGGGTTTTGGTAGCATTTGACAAAAACATCTTCATCACATCAATCATCTTTGCCCTTGGTATACATCAGGATATATTTCTCCTTTTCACCTGCACATCTGCCTGAACTACCACAGGGATTCACATCTGATGGACCAATTGTTTTGAGAATATTTGGCTTTATATTATTATTATTATTATTATTAATTTTTATTTTTGCAATAGCAATTGAACTCATGACCTCATGCTTGTCAGGCGGGTGCCACTGAGCTGTATCCCAGGCCTCCTTTATATTACTATTATTGTTATTGTATTGTTATTAAAATATCACTTTGTTTCTTTGTATGAACATTTTTTTCACTTTTTTTACTTTTCATAGAATTCTTTCTCAACCTACATTATTTAAAAAACTAATATGTTATTCCATTGTGTTTACCTATGCCAGTCTGCTATGAATTTATCCTTTATGCTTCAGTTTAGCTTCTCATATGCTTCAGTCAGATATTGGGTAAAGGAAATATTCTTGTACAAGAAGATATGATGTCTCAGTCAAACATTTCACTGGAAAACAATAAAATTAATTTATGAAAATTAATATTATACATTAATAATTGCTGTTTAAAGAAAGGGTGACTTCACATTTGATCTGAACATGAGTTTAATGTCTAGTCGTCTATGAGCTGATCTCACCAATCAGTATGAAGAAATTGATATGGA
>RJWT010041048.1:0-12396 GCA_004365215.1 Cuniculus paca
AGGATAAGCCTTGAGTGGGTGCAGATGTTGGTGGAGGATAGAAGGAGATCTGGAAAATTACTCTAAGTGGGATTTTGGCAACTAATGCTGCAATTCATTAGTTGTAATTGAGTCTGCAAAGGATTTTGCTAAGCCCGATGGTCAGCTAGGACAGGGTTTCTGCTTTCAAGGAGTTTGCTTTCTGGTGGGAGAGACTTCTGAGGAGGTTCTGTGCGGACCCCAGAGCTAGCAGAGGGTCTGGCTTGAAAGCCACCAGAAAGGAGGTGGCAGTGAAGTGGAGAGTTTGGTTGGGTTTTTTTTGTGAGAAGTGGGGAGGAGGATGTTCCCTGCCTAAAGAGAGAGAGCACACTTTCTGTTCTCTTCCAAGAAATACTTTTCCTTCCTTTCTTTTCTTAGGGTATTTGCAAATTCCCTGTAGAAATTCTGAAGTGACTTGACACGCATTGTTCATACGCTGGCATACCAGTGTGGTCATGGGTCCATTTCAGTCTTGGTTAGGAGAGACTGAGGCAAAACCGTGTGAACATTAAAATGTTTATGTGCTTTGGCCTGAAGACCAGTTCTTTGGAGGTTTACGTGGGTAGTGTCATTTGGCTGTTATGAAATGAGTGTATCTCTGGGATTGTGTTGGATTAGGAGGTGAGTAATAGATGGTGATCCTTCTCAAGTTTTAGAAATGAATTCAGACATGACAGAGGGCAAGGCAGGGATATTGTGAAAACTGATCTGGTGACAAGTCTGTGCACCTTAGTACGTGATTCAGGCACGGAAGGCTGGTGGTCTACTCACCTTGAATCACTTCATCTGCAAGGGTCTCAATATTTGAGGTTCTTTCTGGACAGTCTGGGCCATGCACAGAGGTCCTCAGCTTCCCTTCTGAAGTACTTTATTTATTTTTTTGTCAAGCTGGAGATGGAACCCGTGGCCTGATGCATACTAAGCATGTGTTCTGTCCCTGAACCACATCCCCAGGAACCTCCTGAGTTCTTTGACAGTTAAACCAGCCAGAATTTATTATAGGGAAGTACACGATCCAAGCAAATTTCTGCGGAGCATTCCTTCTCAGTGTTCATGTCTTGACAAGCTCGTATTGTTTGTAATATTGTGTGCAGACTCTGAGATTAACTGGTGGCATTATTATTATTATTATTATTTTTTGAAAGAGAGTGTTCCTTAGAGCTTTTCCTGATTTCAAGTTACACAATCATCTTCCAAAGAGGTTTTTCTCAAGCTCCAAATTCATGTTAGTTGAAGGGACTGTTGCAATTTACAATGAAGAAAAAAAAAAGGCTAATTTGCAGCATTTATTTATTTATTGAGATAGGGTTTTGCTTTGTAGTACAGGCTGGCCTTGAACTCAGGCTGACCTCAAACTCACAGTGATGCTCCGGCCTTGATTTCCGGAGTGCTGGAATTACAGATTTGAGCACAGCGTTTCTTTAAAAAGTTATTCTTAAAGCAAAATTGTCTGATTTCTGTATCTTAGTTAAAAGTAAGGTATAACGCGTAGCAGCAGTAGTGAATCTTTGCTCATGCTATCTTACTTAAATAAAAGTAGCCCATGTCCTTGCAGTGCTTATTTACCAAAACAAAGGTTTTTTTTTTTTTACTTTGCCCAGAAGGTCAACAGCCGGGGTGCCAGTAGCCTAGTTGGTGCCAGTGGGTAAGGACTTTGTTGACACACCAGGGACAGAGGTGGTGGAGCATTTTCTTTTCTGGTGACAGCTGTGGTGTGAGGAAGCCACCAGCTCCTCTCCCCTTCCTCCAGGGGAAAGCCAGCCTGTGGCCAGGGCCCACCCATCCTTGGGGCTCAGTGAACAGCAAACAACCAACTGGTTTGAACCTCCCCCGCTTTTCCCCCTCTGACCATAAATTAGTAAGATGAGTCGAATATATGTCTTGATGGATATTTTTTGAGGATTATTCTTGGAGCTATGGGTTTGGGGTTAGTAGAAACATCTCATTTTGACCTGAGGCGAGGACTCTCTTCTTAAACAGTATTTTCATGTGGGTCTTCTGAGAAGCAGATTTTCCTCTAATAAAAGTTTCATTTCAAGTCCTAAGTTTTGGAAAAATTATCCTTCAGACGTAATGCATGTTACAATCACAGGTCATATTTAATGAGTTCTTACGTGGCTCATCTTTATTTTCCATGACAAACTCATAAGGTCAGACCTGTCATCATCTCCATTCTGAGGTCAAATGGTTAAATAATTTACTTGGAATCCCACAGCTAATAAGTGGATCCAATCTTCTTAACTTCCATGCTTGTATGTTCTTGGAATTAGCATCTTGTGATGCAGAAATCCAGCTTTTTGGCTTTAATATTTAGATTCTTCGGGTCGTGGGATTTGAAAATTGGATGACTAATTTGTCAGTAACCATTATTTTATAGATCTCTGTTGGCTTTAAAGAGTGGGACCATTTTTGTTGTTTGGTTAAAGAGATGGAAACTGTGTAATTTGTTATGTAAAAATGTGTAAGGAGTTCCATATGGTTATATGTAGCTAATTGAAATAAAAATAAAACAGATTAACAATTTAAAGTTGAATTTAAGTGTCACCTATTTTAATTTTAAATTACATCACCTTTGAGAACCATGTAATGTCCAGTAGCAGGGAGGGCTGCTTTTCCTTATTTCTTGCCAGGAGCTGGGCTTTGAGGCTGTTGAGAAAAGGAGTCCGGAACAGTAATGAGGAGGATGGGGCTTGAGTGGAGGGCATTAATAAGAAGCGCAGGCGACAGCTGCTGTCTGTTTCTCTGGCCTTCTGTTCTCAGACCTTTGCTAAGAAAAAGTGAATTATAGAAATGGAGCAGCTTGGCTCTTCCTGTGGCTACTGGTTGGTGGACATGGGGAGTAGAAAATGTTCAAAAGCAGCTGTAGTTTCTTTTGTTTGGCTCCCAGGAGAGATTACTGGTTAAGGACCAGTGGAACTGCTTTTTTTTTTTTTTTCCTCATATACAAAAGCTTACATTGTTTTTTAAAATTAGATTTTTTGAAAAGTCTTAACTTTCCAAGAAACTATTTGATAGGTAGGATAGATTGACTCACAGGACACTGTAGGAAAAGGAAGTCTAGCTCTAACAGTACACAGATGATGCAATTAGATGCTTACTGTCCTTGGGTTATATTATTTTTTGGCAAATTTGTATTGGAAAAATGCTAAGAAATTGACAGCCAACTGTGTGATCTTTCAGAGCGTCTCCACTTACCTTCCTTTCCTTATTCTAGAAGCTGCAAGTAGTGGGTGTTGAAGAAGCAGATGTTTCCTTGGGTCTGAAAGTTTTTGTTTGCATATCCTAATTCCCTTTGGGCAGATATTTTTGTTTTGCATATTTATTGCCAGTGACTCCAAAGACTCCATGAGCTCCCTGCCTAAGCATGCTTATTTCCTTTTATAAAAACCTCTTATGAGGAAAAACAGAATTCACTGCTTTCCATGAGCTAATATCTGGAAGTTAAATCTAGGCCAAACCTGAAATACAGACATTATTATGCAGTTCATCCATCCATTCATTTGTTTATTAATTCAGTAAATATTAGTTACTTATATTATGTTGAGCTTGAGCTCTGGGTTAGGCTCCAAAAACTTTATCCACGGCCTTAAGAGAACCTGCCAGCAACATTCAGAGACTGTTGGGTCATCCTTCTGAGAGCCAAACTTCACAATCAGTAAATACTGCAACTGCTGTACCTACGAACTCAGACCCTGTGAACTTTCATTGAACCAATGAAGCCACTCAGAATTAGCACTGTTTAGCAGAACTTTCCGGTAAGGCAGCACCGTTCTACAACTTTCTTAGCCTTACGTGGCTTCTGAGTACCTGTGATATAGAACTGCATTTTAAAATCTTATTTAATTTCAGCGAATTTAAAGAGATTCAAGGTATTAGGGGCTACTCTACTGCCTAGTGTACTTTCATCCAGAGTGCTTTAATGGATGGCAGTGTCTGCGTTGGGCGAGTGTTTTCCTCTTGACCATCTGGCTACTTGTGGTGTGTTTACCAACTGGGCTTTGACAACGTTTGTGTACTGTACATATTTACCCCATTATGTCAGATAAGTACAAAAGTGGTGAGAGTGTATGGGCGGAATGAGATCTTAAGGGAAACTAAAGTAGACAGTGGTTGAAAATGAGGAGAGGAGAAATGTGGTATTTGAGAGTGGGAACTATTGTGAAAGCACATGAACAGATTTTGCCCAGGTGGGATCTAACTGACTGTATTTAGCAAGATGGCAGACAGGCTTTGATAGAAGGAGAAAACTTCTGAGCCTCGTCTCCCAGAGAATAGATCGGGGTTATTTTCGTTTTATTTTGTTGTTCTTGGCTTTGATTTTTTTTGAGAACTTAAGGAAATGGTGAAATCACTATAGTTGATTTTTGTTGTTGTTGTTGTTGTTGTTGTTGTTGTTTTTGGCTCTGCGCATTAGCTGCAAGCTCTAGGTCCCCTTTGACTCTGTGCGGGATCCTGGCGATGGTGACAGTGACAGTGATGGTGACCATGTGAGTGACTGTCCTGTTGGGCAGAGATGGCTTGCAGGTCACAGGCCTCTCTGGGGTCACCTGCAGAGCTGTCCGGGAGGCTCGGCAAACTCTCAGTGTAGAAGAAGCTGACAGGAACAATGCTGGGCTGGCATACGTATTGGGGAGGAATGTGCTGGGTTTCAAAACTCTTTAAGAAAAGAAATTTCTGCATAATGGTTCAAGATAGAGAGCACCCATGAGGCAGGGGGTCTGGGAAAAAAGTCTTCATCTCTATCCCCAAATATGTTTTTGTGACAGCTCTTGGATTCTCGTGGGTTTCTCTACATCAGTGATGTACAAGAGTGTGCGGCACGAGAAGTTCATGGCCGTCGTCAGTTTTGTAACCTGTGGCAAAAACATGGTATCAAGGAAAGACGTGATAATCATGGAAAAACGTGGGGCTAGGGAGAGGTGAAAGAGTGACGCTTGTTTAGTATTTATGATGGGCCATGCATTGTGGGAAGCTGTGTGTGTTGGGGGCTGGATTTGGGTTCATGCAGTACCCCCAGCTTATCCACAGATTCACCTTCTGTGGTTTAAGGAAACTGTGGTCCAAGAAGAATAAATGGAAAATTCGGTAAATAGTTTGTGAGTCGCAGTTGTGAAGACCTCCCCTGCCGTCCCACCCTCCCCCTGACTCCCGCTTGTCTTCCTTCAGAGGAGAATGACTTCTTTCTGCGCATAACCCTGCTGTGCATGCTGCTGCTTGGTCACTTCGCCTTCTCGGTGGTCACATCCACCGTTACAGTGTCATGGTACAGTGTTCAAGTCCCCTCACCCAGTAGCCTAAGGCCATGCGACTGTGCTTGTGTCAGTCGCCTTATTTCATCTCATCAAATAAACACTGAGCTATTTTCTGACTGAATTTTCTCTGGTATTCTGCACCTATCACGAAGATGGAATTACGCAGCAAATGGCCTTTTGTAATTAGATTTTTCACAAAGCAGTGTTCTCAGTACTCGTGCACATTATAATATATATTTGTACTTCATTCCTTATTTTTGTTGAATAATATGCCCTTGAATAGACAGTTGTTTCAACCATTCATCAGTTGATGGATTTTTTTTTCCTGCGGTTTGTCTATGAGAATTAATGCTGCTATGAATATTAGTGTACAAGTTTTTGTGTGGACATTTGCTTTCCCATTTCTCTCGTGTATGTCTCTTGACGGTAATTGCTGGGTCATATTGTAACTCTATCTTTAATACTTGGAATAACTGAGAAACTTTCTCCAAGAGTCGAACTATTTTACATTGACAACAAAATGTCGAAGGGTTCCCATTTGTCCACGTTCTCTTCTGGACTTTGTTTTGTTTAAAAATAGGGTATTGCTAATTTCACCCAGGCTAGTTTTGTAACCCTCCTGCCTCAGCCTCCTCTGTAGCTGGAACACTTTTTATTTTCATTTTTTTAAGTTTAGCTATCTTAGTGGGTGTGGTGAGTTGGTGTCTCATTGTGGTTTTTATTTGTGTTTCCTTAGTAGTGTTGGATACTTTTTCTTGCAATTGTGGACCATCTCCATTTCTTCTGTGGAGAAATAATTATTCAAGTCCTTTGCCTGTTTTGAAATTGGGTTATTTGTCCATTTATTACAGAATTCTAGGAGTTCTTTATATATTCAGAATGAAAGTCTCTTGTGACATATATGCTTCACAAACATCTGTTCTGTGAGTTGTGGTTTCACTTTATCTTTTCCTTTAAATAAGTAAGTTTTTTTTTAACATTTGTTGAAGCGAGTCAATAAAACTAAGATGATTTGTGTAATAAAATTATTCTTGTTTCCGATAAAAAAAAAAAAAGACAAGTTTAACCGTTTCCTACCCTATTTGGGAGGACCATGAAGCTCTGATGTCTTCAGGCCTTCGTGTTTATTGGGAGGAGATTTTGGAAGCTGTTTTTCTTGAGACTTTATGTACAGACAGAAGTGCTCTCCTGAATAAGGCAGCTACATACTTGGAAGGAAAAGGACACCCTACCTAGTGGACCCTGTTGCTTTGTTTTAGGTCCTATAATTTCTTCACTTTCCCAGATTTGTCTATCACAAGCGTCACCTGACTTTAGCTTTCTGGGGCTGCCTGAAGATTCTGGTTCAGTACTCATGCCGGGCACTTGTCATTAGCACCGTGTGTGATTCTGGAGCTCAGAGTGTTCCGGAAGCCCACTGAGTCTGGCTGTGTGACCCAGCTATGGCAATAATAAACTTCGGTGGTTGCCCTTGGAACTGATTTTCTCTGGCGGGTGTGGCTTCCAGGTGACAAACCTCCCTCCCTCAGGAGGTTAGGAGCTGTTGGCCAGGACTGGCTGCTTTGCTTACTGCAGCGCTGGTCTTTATTTCGGGGAGCCTTGCCTCCCTGTAATAGGAAGGGTTCATAAAAATTTAAACCGGCTTCGCACTGTCGAGTTGTAAGTTTGCTGCCACTCTCTTGAAAGTGATCCTCCCTTCTTCATTCCTGCTCTTTAAGATGTGTTCATATTTTCCTACCATTGCTGAGTCTCACAGATCGGAGGCCTCTCACAGGGGTGCAGAACTCCACAAAACCCTGTGGGGAGAATGGGTGTGGAAAGGAAGAAAGATTGGCTGCATTTTCCATAATCTCTATACTTCACTTGTTTTGGTCCCTTATTGTGGCCTCCTAAAAAATCTCATCAAAGTGAAGTCAGGAAGATTCATTCGCTTGTCCTTCTCTTAAAGGCTGTCTGATCTCATCCAGGACAGTGTGACCTTGAATGAGACAGTCTGATTTGCATCCTGGCTCTGTCACCTAGCCGTGTCATCTTGGGCGAGTTATTTTAACATCTCTGTGCTTTGCTGCCTCATGACCTCATAGATGACCTCATGAACATTTAGTGGTTGGGAAGGGCTTAGAACAGTGCCTGAAGTGGGCAGTAAGTGGGCTGTAAGTGGGCAGTAATGGGCAGTAAGTGAGACCTGGATGGCAGGTTATACTTGCCTAGGTGGGAGGCAGAATTATTATTGCCCTTCTTGAAGCCACTCATGTATAAAATGGTACAACTGGCTTTTCATGTACATTATGCTGTGATCGCCTATAGGAGTGCTGTATGGAAGCCCCGTTGGAAAATTCTAGTGCTTTATATGGTGCTTTGGCAAGTAGTAGTCATTCAACTAATGTTTGTTCCATGACTGAGTTAAACACCACAGGCTATTAAATAGTTATGTACAGGAGCCCTTCCGAGGATGTATGGACAGAAGAGATGCTCTGATGTTTTGCCTTCTCTAGAGGTAGAGTAGAATTTCCAGATTTCCAGAGTCAGCTGTATGTCTGGTCTTGTCATTTTTTTTTTTAAACTATTGGATTCACTGTGGGCCCTTGTTTCATCTCTTGTTTTGAGAAAGTCAACCCAACTTTGCAGACACCATTCATGAAATGCAAGCACCAGATGTGTGTCTTTCATAACTTTTGCAAATGACAATGTAGGGCCCAGAAGATAAGAGCGATATGTGACTGCGACTGTCCTCACCTTGCTCTTTCCCTGCTGGCAGAAGCTTCTGATAGAAGTAGATAAGAGAGAGCATGGGCTGTTTTGCCTTGTGTGATGTAACGGTTTCAGAGATTTGTTGCTTTCACTCTTGAGATTTTATCATATTTTTTTCCTTCTTGATGCATTTTTTCCCACCTTCCTGATGAAGCTTCTATGTCAGTTGATGGTCTTTTGTATTGCTGGGTCCTGTTTGGGAAAAAAAGGAATTCAAATAAAACACAGCATTCTATTATAAATATTGTAAAACTGGAGCTTAAGGAAAGATTTCAAAGAACTTGATAGGCTTGGGGAAAGTAAAGCCTGCATTACTAAGATACATATACCTAACTTAGTGAGAAAATAGTTTAAATTATGCAATGCCATAATAGTAAGGTCATAGAGAAGTAAGAAAGAGAATGGTGATTTCCTTGGTGGTGTACACAGGAGTATTTGCATCCTGAATCTTTATATTGTACAAGTATTTTGTGTTTTATTTTGTCTCTAGTAAAAACAATTTTGAAGTGAAGTGTTTGTCAATAGAATTCTTTTATGGACATGTAATGCAGTATATTATTTCTTAAGTATTTTGCTTAGCATTTATGGGGCAGCAACTCTCACCCCTACACTTAATTAATTTGTATGATATTTAATTTACATAACTTTAGTAGCCAGTGTGGTTGGCACAGTTTGGGGCAAGCACAGCTGGCTCTTGAGAAGCACAACCTTGGCGATGGGAGCAGAATTTCACGAGCTTGGCAGTGTTGATTACTAGCTGTGAGCACCAGTAGTAATGGGCAAGAGCCAGGGTGTCTTAAAATGTGACTGTTCTTGGACACAGTTAATCGGAGGGTCATTAAGAGCTTCTGCTATGTACGTGACTTCAGAAACAAAAGCAAACTTGATATAGTATATGGAAAATAATATCATGATATTAATGTTAAGGTAGAGAAATGAGGACATTCTTTCCATTTCGTTTTGAAATCACTTTCAGCTTTTATCTGCCTCACAGCACAGATGTTGTGTACAAAGCTTCTTCACTCCTCAGTACTTTATTTCAACATCTAAATGGGTGCTGAAATTATTTCCCTTTCCCTCTTACCAGGAAGATAAGTCTAACTTCTTTTAAAATATGACTTATAAAAACATGAGCCACTGTGTCCATTTACAGAGTTGAATCTGCTATGGAAGTGCAACACGATATCAAAAGCATTTTTTTCTGGCTCGTACAAAGTCCAGAAGTTCGCTGGAGGTGAGTTACGCCCGTGTTTCATACAGCATAAACACAGCGTGCTTGCACCTTGTGGTATATTTTCTCTTTCATTTGAAGGAGTCAAAGTTGACTGCACTGTCTTGGCCTCTTTCCCTGACTTGCAAGAAGGGTGTACCTATTGGTCGTCATTGCTTAAATGTCTTCTAGGGTTTTGAGAAAGCCTAGCATCCTTTAAGTCTCTTAGAGCGTCTCTGAGTCCCGAGTGCTATTTTTTTTTGTAATGGGCTAGGTTTTGCATGAGATTAATTTAATTACCAAATTGGAGCAGCTTTGATTTTCCCATAATATCTGAATATGTATAAGCATAGAAAGTGACCTGTTTACAATGTAATTTCCTTTAAAAGGCTACAAGGATTATCATACTAGGTCTTAGTAACTCTATATCACTGTCATCGTTTCTTTCGTCATAATTTATTCAAAAGTATTGGTTAAGTTTCCTGTATTTTGGTATTTTGGTTCTGGGGATACAGTGGTCAACAAAACAGACAAAACAAAAAATTCTTGTTCTTTTCAGGTGAGATGGACTGTGTATGTGTGTGACTATCGATGGTGTGAAGCCTTTTGGTGGGGAAAGGTAGAGGCAGGAGGATGCCTTCAGTGGTGCAGGCCCTAAAGAGAGGGAAAGGGGACAGCAGGTGCCACACCCTGAGACTGTCATGCTTTCTGCTTTCCTGCAGCTGGGAGACCAGCGTGACTGGAGTAGGGAGTGGCAAGGAGCAGACTCCGTGGAGGACGAGCGTGAGCAGAGGACTTTCAAATAAAGATGTGCACTGAAATAGGATTGAAGGAAAAAAGATAGGTAGAAAGGAGACAAGGAAACTCAGCATTTTGTCTCCCTGGTTACCTGAAAGCTCTGGATGCGATCCCTGCTCAGCTGTGGGAGTAGATATGTTAGTCACACAGGGAACATGTGTGTCATAAGGTTTATGAGCCCTAATTTATCTAGTCTATCTCATCCCCCTTTAAGACTGAGGACACCAAGATGAGAGTAACCAAAGAAATTCTCAGGGACACTCAATTGCCAGTTTTCACAACATGCAGTTCCAGACCCCCTGAGGGAACAGCTAGAAATCTCCAGCCCTTGTTCTAAGCCTGGGACCACCTGGGTTCCAGGAAAAGCCGAGCTTTACAGACCTCCCCAGGAGAGGTAGTTTTTCCACTGTCCCTCATGCAGGAGCAGGGACCCCTGGACAGCACTGAGGTAGCACCTTCCTCGGGAACAAGACAGTCATCTCATGGGAACCACATTGCCCTCAAGCCACTAGGATTCCTCCAGAGTTATGGAAAGCAGAACGATGATAGAATGATCGCTGGGGCTGCGGACCACCTCGGCTAATCCTTAAAAGCTGGCCTGGTGCTTTCATGAGTGGACCAATCCGAATCTGTGCATCACACACTGTCCCCTCCAGGTACTCTAACTGGAGTCTTTTCCTGTTCTTCCTTGCTGTCTAACTCTACCTAGTAAACCTAGCTGTGCCTTTCAGAGATGTGTCTTGAAATTATTTTTCTGTAATGGAAGTTAGGGAACCTCTGATCTATTTTGTTGGTGCAGTGAGCTGAGGTCTCCAACTCCTCTTTGGGAGATCTCCTTGGACCCCATGTGGTAACAGCATGACCTAACCTATGTTTTTAAAGAGCGTGCTGCTGCCACGTCTCATGAGAACAGACTAGAGTGAGAAGGGCACACGTAGGCAAACCACTTAGGAAGCTATTATGCAGTGCTGATAGCTTGAATCAGAAAGGTATGTTGTGAAGGTAAAGTGGGAAAGATGTTCTGATGGTGGGGTCTGAGTGAAAGAAGTCCAGGCAGCTGTCATGTGCAGTTTGAAGATGGAATTGTCTTAACTGAGATAGTAGGGTGCTGATGTTGGGGTGTCTTAGTAACTTCCTCAATGCTGGGACAAAATAACCTACATCCACAAACTAAAGGAGGAGAAGTTTACTTTGGCTCACTTTTTTAGTTCATAGTTGCCTGGCTCCAAGGCAGAAAGGCATAATGGAAGGGTCTGATGGAGGAAAGATGTTCACAGCAGTCAGAAGCAGAGCGAGAAGGGGCGGGAGGTATGCCCTTCTGGGTCACGCTCCCAGTGACTGCCTTTTCTGCTCAGGCTCTGCCTCTCAACAGGAAGGTAGCTATAATTCCCCATAATCCAGTCACCTTTCAAAAGCCCTACCTATGAGCACATGAGGCTTTGAGAGGAGGATATTGAGATGTACACCATAACATTGGGTAAAGATCAGGAGCTCAGTTTTGGAGATATCTGTAGGCAGTTGAGTATGTTTGCCTGGGTTTCAAGAGAGGTCTGGTCTAGAGAGAAACCTTTGGCACTTGTCAGAATGTATAGACCGAATGAAGTCCATGGAGGGGCAGTTGTCAATGGAAAAGAAAAGTTTAAGATCAAGAGCCTGGGCTACATGTACACTGATGTCAAAGAGGTAAGAGTTAATAAGTGAGAATGAAAACAAGCAGCTAATGAGGAAAATCAAGAGAGCGTGGGAGTGAAATAAAAACACTGCTTCAAGGAGGATGAGTCAAATGCTCCTCAGAGGTCAGTCTAGAAGAATGTCGAGTGAGAATGGACCCAGAGGTCCAGCAGTGGAGCAGCCATGGGGGAGCCTGATAACAGCAATCCTGGTGGTGTGGCAGGGACTAAATATCCATCAGTGAGGATTCAAGAGAAAGTGGCAGTAAGAAAATGGAAAAATCAGGTGGAGACCACTGTCTCAGAGATTTTTGCTATAAAGAGTAGGTGAGAGATGTAATCAAAGGGAAGGATGGGGTCCGGAGACTTTAAGATGGGGACAATAGTACCATGTTTGAATACTGATGTGAAAGACAGCAAGGAGGAAAAAGTGAATGATCCTTCATGTAGTAAGTACAATTCCCATTCAAGAGAACTTTGGGTTAGTAAAGAACTAAAGTCATCCCTCTTGCTTTTGTAAACACTGATTTCTTTTAATGCAGTCAACTCTTTCATGATTCTTACCTTGCAATCTAACTCAGAACAGTGCAGTCTTTCAGTATCACCTCCTGCCTTCCTTCATTGGCGTGTGTCTTAGTTACATCCTTTTTTTTTTTTTTGGTGCTGGGGATTGAACTCACAACCTCATGCTTGCCAG
>RJWT010041049.1:0-12395 GCA_004365215.1 Cuniculus paca
TTTTAAGACTCCTGTCAGTAAACACAGAACTCAAAGATTAATGTTAACTATTTTTAAAGAGGAAAAATAATTCAAGTCCCTAAGAAATGTTTAGTTGAAGGTAAGTACATATTGCTATTGCAAAAAGGAAAAATGTAATTAATTTATTCAATGTTTTACCAGTTTGAAGGACCAACTGGCTGATATCAAAATGTATGAGAATAATATGGGGAAGAAGTATTTTTTTAACTAAAAGTCTAAAATACTTAAACAACTAAAACAATGTCTTTTGGAAATAGGATTAATGTGTGTAATATTTGAGGAATATACAAGTATAGGATACTGGAAGAAGAGAGATTTCAGGATGCTATGGGACAAATATTAGACAACATAGTCCTTTTCTTCAGATAAAAGGTCCTTGGTGACTTAGAGTCACAATTGCTTGGCTAAAAAACTATATGGAAAAGATTTTACTTTATATGGCAAGAAACAGAATAATGTTACTTGAATGAATAAATGAAACTTAAATGCAAGACAGGCTACATCTAATAGTTGTATAAACTGCTTTCTTCATAGCAATTAAGTATAAAATCCTGTCACATTACCACTTAGAAAAAACTTTTAAAGGGACTCAACATTGGCTTTTAAATTTGAAATACCAGGGCCAGGAATACAGCACAGTGGCACAGCACCTGACTGGCAAGCATGAGGTTGTGAGTTTGATTCCTGGTCCCCAATAAATAAGTAAATAAATTAGAAATACATGTTTTAAGAAGGACAAGTAGAGAATAAAGGATTAAAATGAATAAATACATATTATATGGCTAAATAATCACTGGATCCAGCTATTTGAAATTGTGCAAGTGTTTTAGGCTGACCAATTAAACTTTGGTTACACTGCAAAATCACAGTTGCCACTCATTTATTTCCTTTCACCATAATTTAATTCAACTGGCAGATGCCCTCACACACAACTATTCAAATTCCTTCACTTTTACTGTATCATCCTCTATTGCATCCTTGAAGGTCATTTTGCCCCAACAACAAATGGTGAAAACTTGTTTTAAAGCTAGTCTCTATGAACTAGTCCTAGCAGTTGAGTAAATGATTTTGCCTGATTTCCATGGACTCACATAACTCATTGTGGCAGGGAAAAATGCTCTAGTTTGTGATCAGCAGAAAAGGCAAAATAAGTTGGTACAAATATGCCCAATTAGCCATCAGGAGAAAATTAAATGAAAAGTTCCTTCTTTATTATGCATCTTTATTAGATATATATTGAATTTGATGAGTTAATTCAAAAAAGATACATTAGAAATCACATGTATCAAAGATATTACTTCATATGTGTATGTAATTTAGTTCTAATATGTGGTTTCCGCAGTTCCTTTTGGTTACCGAATATAATTCTATTGTATCAATTAAACATAGTACCTTAATGACTTGCCAGAGCACTGCAATAGATGTTAAAAATAAGAAAACGTTTTACCTCTTTTTAAAGTCATCAAAGTCACTTTTAAACATAGAAATGAGTTTAAGAGGTATGGTGTGACTGAAGACCATGGGAATATACAATGTTTAGAGTTATATACGAATGATCCTAATTTGCAGTTCTCTGCAGTTGGTTAGAGCAGTATATTTAACATCTTAGAAAGAGTAATCAATAATTTTTTATCTATGCCAAAGTTAAGAAGAGATACTTTTGAAAAATATGTTTTAAATGCTAACTAAAAAAACATTGATAGCTACCATATTTTTTCCTATCTAAATACGTAAGTCTGAAATGCCCACCAACTGAGGAATGAATAAAAATATGTTAGTCTTATCATATAACGGAGCCATAAAAGAAGTCATAAAGAAGGATAAAATTGAGACTTTTATAGGTAAACGGATGCAACTTGAGACCATACTCACAAGTGAAATATATCAGATTCACATTTGTAAGCATCATATTATCTCTCTGGTGTGAGGAACTGAAAAAGTAAATAAGTTCCAAAATGTACAATAGATAATTTGAAATGGGAAGAAATTGTTCAAAAGGAGAAAGGAACTGGGATTCAGAGAGAGGAAAGGAAAGAAGGGAAAAGGGAAAAAAATACCAGATAGTTATACTACTAGCTTTCCAGTTCATTGAAAAAGCAAGGTTTGTGCTAATATTGTTTGGAGAATTTTTATGCCATTTTGTACTCTGAGTAACTAAAGACAAAAATGCTCAATGTATTAACTATTATTATTCTTCTATTATTTTGTTATGAAATTTTGTTTTACTTTTTTTCCATAAAATTTTAAAAAAAGCTAATTCCCACCACTAGGTACATATTTGAAGATTTAAAAGATAAGGAAATGATATGAGAGTATGTATAGCTGTATTTTGACATTTTAGTGGTCACATGGTATTTTCTTTGCTGTTTTAACTGCTCTCGATGTAATGCTTATATCTACATTATTTGACAAAGTTGATTTTAGAAAATACTCAAAAGTTTCATGGTGTCTTGCATTTACTATATATTTCTATCTTGGTTACTTTTCTTTCATTGCAGGGACAAAATACTGGACACCCAAATTAAAGAGGAAAAGGTTGATTTAGCTCAGCGTTTGTGGAGGTTTCAGTCCATAATCAGCTGGCTCCAAGGCAGGATGACATGGCATAGGGGTAACAGTTCAGAGCTCAGAAGACAGAAAAAGAAACAAGAACAAAAAAACGGGGAGAGCAAGCCTCTTCTCCTCCCCTATACTGTAAACTGGATACCACCCTCCAGGGCAGATGTAGCACTAACACCATCTCCTTGCCCTCCTGTTGCACAGGATGAGGATGTTTACAAATTGAAGACCCCGGCGCCTTACTGAGTTGCTTAGGTAAGTTTCTAAATTTCTCAAATTAATCTAATGTATCAACCATTACAATTTTTTAACTTCAATAAATATTTAAAAGCCTAAAATATCTAATAAAAGTCATAGAACCTGAAAAAAACAGCCCTGGCAAAATATAGTGATATGTTTTACTTGATTTAATTGGAAGACACACGTTTGGGTAACAATTTCCCAAAAGTTTTAAGGTTTGAAAATTCTCCCAAAAAGCAATGATAGAAAAAAAATCATAAAGTGTCAGAAATTTGGGGAAAATGAAAAGTAAATAAAAAGTAATCTTATTTTTAGTACTGTGCTTTTTCACTGTTTTGCAGGTTATCAGTGGAAAGTTGTTTTATGTGGCTCTCAACATTCTTGTATGATGTTGAAGAATAATTAAAAAGGGTGTAGACTCTGAGAGATACATACCTAAATATGAATCCTTGCTGAGGTTTTGTGACTGGAAAATGATCTTTCATCCTCAAATTTCATTTTCTTCGCTTATAAAATATTATGTATAGAGATGTTATAGGCAGCTGAGTTAGACAGAAATATTATAGGCAGTCAGGCAGGGCTAGGTCCTCGAAAGAGCCAGTGCAGAAGGCCAGATACCTTGCAAACTTGGAGGAGACAGACACCTCTGCTGTCAGCCAGACCTCAAGACAAAAGATCAAGCAAATGCACCCACATTCTTCCTAAGGATGAGAATCAGGAATTGATATTCTAAATATTTCTCTATCACCCTGAGGAGGCCAGGAGTCACCATCACAACCCCCTACAAGAAAAGTCACTGCTCTGTATGCATGCCCGCTTGTCACTTCCCCAATTGTTCCTGATTTAATAAATTTTAGCTAAGCAATTAATCTTATTGGTTGACCATAGTTCTGTCCCACCTTATGCTCCCTTTGCGAGTTTCCATGTTCTCTCCACCTTAGACTTGCCTCACTTTATAGTTTTACAACGTAAAAGTCCATAGAAAAGACAGTCTTTGACAACTCACTTGGGATCCCTTCTGTCTCTCTCTGTCTCTCTCTCTATCTCTCTCTCTGTCTCTCTCTTTCTCAGACAGAAGCTTTTTTTCTCTCATTAATACATTCTGTTCTTAACCTCTGTTGTTCTTAAAATTTATTCTTCAATTTTAGAGAACACAAACTCATACCAGATATCTAGTAGTTTGGGAATTTCTCTTCCCTATATCAGAATGAAGTTCCCAGGGATACAGAAGGTTAAATTTGAAAGTATCTGCATGAATGAACAAGGGTCTTGAATCAAGCAAGTGAAAATCACAGGGATGAAACAAATCTACATTACTTCATGAGATTAAGCCTGTCTCACTTTCACACTTTTTTAAATGCATGAAAAAAATTATTGCTCTATTTTTCTTTACAAGTGCAAATAAGAGAGTTAACAACCCCAGGAAGTTATCAAATACAAAATGTCTTTGTATTTCCTCTGACAGAATCTAATGTGACTTTATATCAAGGTTTTCACAACATACATTGGAGAGCAAGACTTTGGTGTTCTTCATGAAATCCTCTGTACCTTAGTAGAATCCCTGTACCACAGTTAGTTATTCCTCAAGTGCTTCCTAATCACTCTGGTTTAGTAGAGGGTTAATCACATTTCAATCTGTGCTTACTTCACAACATAAAGGAAGATTTTTTAGAGAGCAGATGAGTTTTAGCTAGAGTAAATACAGCAGCAAAGCAATGTATGTTGTTGCTTGGGAAATAAAAGAAAGAGGTAATCCATTTCTTCCAATCTTTATTTTGCTCACCCACTAGATTTGAAACTACATATTGCTTCCCCCAAAATAACAGTTAAGACATCTTATGGCAACTCTATAAGCATTACAATGTATACTCAATTTTGTGTATATTGAAAATCCCACATAAAAGATCTGAGACATCTATATTTAAAATGGCATCATTTTCTTGTTAAGCTAGCAAATTTAATCACATAGAAATACAGAAGTTTCTAGTGAATTAGTTGTGTAATATAAGTTACACTTAAGTATGTGTCTTTTTCATTTATTTTACACAGTCTGCTCATTTGTTTCAAATGCAGACAGTCCAGTTTCAGTGCTCATTGTAAGCTCAATTTGGTTTTACTTCCTTACTCTGTTTTCTTGGCATCTATTTTTATGGAAATATAGTTGGTCATTAACACAGCATTGCATGCCTTGCAACTGTGTTGTTTTTCATGCAAAATAGACATTTGTAAAATAATTACAGATGGGAAATTACACCCCATGGAATTTTTTCATTACAAAATTATCCTGTTCTGATCATTTTATATCCACTTCATTATAATAGGAGAACATGGGGAAAATAAAACATCTCAGTTATGATAGCTATCTTCAGAGTATTTGTTCTTACAAAGAGAGAAGTGATCGGTTATATGTAAAAAGAATCATTACAGAAAAATTTACTTAAGTAAATTATTTCTGATTCACCTCCTTCTCACCACCCTCTTCATGCTATAAAAATAGTTTCCCTTAGCCACATATGAGGCACCTGATAATGATTCTAAATGTCATAGTCATGGTGGAATTATCAGGTAGTACTCAGGAGGACTTGAAACAAAATATTGTTGTTAGTTGGTTGTTTTTTTGTTTTGGGGGGATTTGTTTGTTTTTGTTGTTTGGTTTGGTTTGCTTTGTTGGGTTGGTTTTTGTTTTGCTTGATCTGTGTTTTTGTTTTTGTCACACTTCCCTTTCAACTTTTAGGAAAACCCAGTTTGGACATTCTACTTACATTATTTCATCCAGGTCAATTTCCTGTCCTTCTTCACTCAGCTGTGTTCCCTCAGAAAATTATGTGACTGCATCCTTATAATCCCTTGGCTTCTAATTCCCTCTTAGAGTTAGCAAATAAGAAGCACCAGCAGGTGATTTAGGAGCAGGAAAAAAGGAGAAGTCAAAGATCCCACAAATTTATCACTGTCAGTCTTCAAGTGGTAGAACCTGTAAAGGATGTTTAAGCCATTAGCTCCTTCTGGGTCACCCCCCTCCACAGCTCTCGTTTTTTACCGGTTCTGTTAATTCTTCCTTCACTTTAATCTTTATTCTCACTCAAGCCTAAGGGAGTTAGTGGCTTCAAACTCCAGTTGTGTCTGGAATGCACTCTCATCTGTCATTGGCTTGCTTTGTTCACGGACATGCAAATGGTCTTTTCCAGCAGTGATATAGAATAATACGCTATTAGGAAACTAACTATCAATGAGATTGGATTAACTCAAAATCATTTAACTCCCTGTTAAAGACTTTTATTCTTTTTTGCCTTAACAACATCTGTAATTGATTATCTAGATTGTAAACATTGAGATGGGTCAGCAGGAGTATAAACTTGCTTTTTATTAACTTTATTTTGATTTTTAAGGTATTTTTAAAATTTTAGTAGATTTTTTATACTTTTATTAGTGCAAGTCTGCAGTACATAATGATCACATTCAAGATAGGGGCTTAGACTTTCATAAGAACAATGGAAAAAATACGTAAATTACACACAAGGCACTTGACATACTAGTCAAGATATTGAAACAGCTTAAATGTTCACTGACATTTCTCTTGCCTCCTTTCTTTCCTCTGTCTTTTATATTCTTCTCTTTTTACTAAAATGTAACTTGTACTAGAGCAAATATTCTTCATTTTGTTGACTGCTGTATGTAAACACTTTAGAACATTTCCTAGTAATACTAGGTTCTCAATAAATTTTCTCTAAAAGAATCAGTAAATGAATGAATAAGTGAGCAAAGAAATTTCTCAGATTTCTTACTTTATGTAGCTCTTGTTTAATCTCTTATTAAGTTTTTGCTGCTTTCCTCGAAGAGTTGTTACAAATACTTATGTGATGAGTTCATGAAAATACTGACACAAATCAGTGTGGAAGTTATTGAGTTATTAAGGCTGAAGCCAATCAAATACAGCTGTGCACATGGAATAGGCACATTTTGTAACTAAACATATAGAAAAATATACTCACAGACAGATTTTTTAAGTTCAAGATTTATTTCAGTTTTCAAGAAGAAAAATACTGGAGGTTCCCAATATTATTAACTTTGATTTAAATTTCTAGGCTTTAGTAAACAAAAAGAATAGCAGGAAAATTACTTTGCATTTCTGAGTACTCAGAAGAGGCCAAGAATGTGTTAAAAATTTCACATATTATTTATTGCTGAGGCAGTATTGTTTCAATTTATAAATAAATTAAGTCATTAGGTCTGCATGTTTCCAAATCAAGTGCTTTTCTTGCTATGTCACTTTGCCCACATCCATGATTGTACACTACTGGATGTCGGCTCTCCCTATGAACTACCGGGACAAATTCCATTTCCTGATCTTTATGAGACCCAGTGGTACCTTAATGCATCTCCTCAAATGGACACATTTGGAAACAGAGGCACCTTCTGTGAGCTAGTTTAAAAGAAAATTGTGACTTAATTAGATTGCTTTCATGTGATCTAGGATTAAGAAACCAGAGACAATTATCTGGAGATTTTGGGACAGTTAATTTATGAGGATAATTGCGTAGATAAAAATGAACCTTTTACCTTCTGGGTTTTTTTGTTTGTTTTTTTTTTAGTCCCTGTAAAACTATGTCTGCACTCTTTAGATATCTGTAAAATTAACTGTTATAACTATATAAAAATATATTCTTTTTTTTTTTTGCTAACTAGATCTCTCTTTGTTGAAGTTAAAATAATTGCAAGTAGAACAAATTATTTGCTCCAAAAAACCCATTCTTGTATGTTGTGTGTGTGTTTAGAGTAGTAGTTTGTTTTTACCTCAAGCTACGAGTTTCCATGTTATTTTTAAATATACTTTTCTCTGCTACCACAGTTGGAAAAAAGGAGAATCCATTTTTCTTTGGATCTTTTGTTTTTAAAAAGGAAGCATTTCAAAAATAGAATAAGAAATAATAGAGATTATCTTTATTTGATACTCCTATTTTGGTCATATAGCCTAAAAACTCAGCTTTATATAATGAGAACTACATCTACACATAACTAGAAAAATAACCAAAGAATTTTAGTTTTATAAGAACGAGCTGTTATGAAACTAAGAGCAAATGGGGCTTCCTTAAGCATATCTTACAGATTACATTTCACATTGTATCAGTATAAGTTTTTCCTAACTGTATTCCGTTTAAACTATAATTTTAGTCAAAACTGAAAGTTTCACCCATGTGCACTTGTAACTTACAGTTCTGATGACTAAGTTTTGGTAGAAAGTATCGTCATGTAATATAAAAGTTCACATAAAACTAATATAAGCTATAGTTAACATTAAACTGAAGGATATTATGGAAACTGAGAAAATTATGCTAATTATGTGCAATGATGCTAAAGGAATAAAGTAAGTGTCCTTATGTGACTTCACTATTTTGTGATCACACTACCATAACTTCAGTACAAACTGGAAATCGCCTTTACACTAGTAAATAAAAAGTAAAGATTTTCTATAGATATGAATGTCTTTAAATATAAATGTAAAGATAGTGGTTGGGTTTAGCAGTTCATACAGTTTAAAGTCAGTATATAAAATAAGTTTAAATGTTTAAATGGGAGAAGCAAAAATTATGAAACTTTAGCTCAACCTCCAGGGAGCCTCAGGGACATTTCACTAGGATGTACTTAATAGTCACCCGTTGTCAATTGTACAATGCTGTTTCTCTTGTTAGGACTTCCAATAAATGCAAAACATGGGCTATGTTCCCATAGACACTTTCCTCCTACAGTTCTCCTGTGGCTCCCCTGCTCCTTTGACTGCTACTGCTCCATTTATTTCTCCATAACCCTTAATGTTATCCAGTCAGCCATCACCAGAGACCATTGTCAACATTAAAACAAATGCCTCCTACAATTCATACTCTTTGATTGGTGATGCCTGGAAACACATGTTGAAGCATGGAGCTTTTTCTCTCTGTTGTCATTGCCAGGGCCTCTGTGCTTGCCTCACATCTTCTGAACAGTCTCCCCATTTTTTTTTTTTTTGGTACCAAGGATCGAACTGATGACCTCGCGCCCACCAGGCAGGTGCTCGTGCCTGCTGATCTAATCCGCAGTCCCAAAACAGCTTTTTCTGTAGCTCACACATGGGGCTCACGTTATGGGGCACAATTTGACTCACTTTATGGATGCATCGTTTATTCTTCCCCTGAAGTCTTCAGAAATAACATATCCTGCAAACACTTTTCTTTGCCACTTGAAGCAATGCTCTTCTATGAGATTTGATTTTTGACTTCTTAAATGAACTCTTGAACTAGTTCAGCTTGTGTGTATGTAATGATGCTCCTCTATATGAGTACTACCTATGTCCTTTTCCAAGGGACTGTCAGATTTCATATGAATAATGGACGTTACGATGATTACACTGTACTCCCAAGGATACCATGACAGATTTAGCCCTAATGCAACAAATGAAAGACTTATGGAATGGAAGTGTGTGCCAGGAATTAGATGTTGTAAATTTCACACAATGCACTCTCTGCAGATCAAATTTTCAAAAAGGATGAAGATTGGAGTATAGATAAAATTTTAATTCTAAAATAACTTTAATTCTAAGTAACTCAATATCTCTATGTACAATACCATCATTTTTTCCTTGTTTATGAAATGTGAATTTCAATACTTGCAACTTATGCATGAAAACAACTATTAGAAATGGTTTTACAATTGACAATTAAACATGAAATTTATACTACTTCTTAAACTTTATGTTTTTGCTTTTCTCTACCTGCCCTTTCTCAAAACTTGTATTTATGCTGCTGAGGTGTTTTTAGTCTACTAGTGATTATGCAATAACAAGTGTTTACAATTAGCAGTTTATGTAAAAATAGTTGTCCTCTTTTCATCATTAAGATAGTGACATAAATTAATGTATGTGGAAATGTGTGCATTTATGATTAAAATTAGACCTGGTACCTCCCAAATATAAATAAATAAATAAATAAATAAATAAATAAATAAATAAATAAAACAAAGGGCTTGACTTGTAGGGTTGGGGATTTAGCTCAGTGGCACAGCACCTGCCTGGCAAGCATGAGGTCCTGAGTTCAATCATGGTACCCCCTGCCCCCAAAGAAAAAAATAACAAATAAAATTAGAAACACCTTATAGAGTTAAAATGTAGAAATTAAATAATCTTTCCTGGTATAAAAACATATATAGACATAAATGATTCTACAAGCCGAAGTTTGCTGTTTTTTATCATTTTTCTAAATTTCACAAAATTGTTTATAAAAATGTGTTGTTGGGCCTCTGATATAGCTCAGCGGCATAAGTGCCTGCCATGCAAGCACAAGGTGCTGAATTCAATTCTCGGTACAAAAGAAAAAGAAAAAAAGCCCTGTATAAAAAAGTATTGCTTATCTCCTTTATCAAAATGTCTTCTCCATAGTTCCTACTCATCCTTATTACTACTAGCATTTTATCAAACTCAGCTTCATATGTCCATGACATAATTGATATTTTTTCCTTCTTGTTCAGTAAAACACCAAACTATCTTAAAAATTCACTTGAAAAAAGTCTTAACATTTGTATCTCTCATTTCTATATCCCTGCTATATTTCAACCGTGTCTTATTGTTTCAAAGTTAGGATACCTTTTCAGGAATACCTTATTATAAGCTGCTGCAGATTTTGAAAGATAATATAATGTTTTAACTTCAGGAAAAAAAATAGTTCAAAGTGATGGGTTTCGCCCATATGAAACAGGTGGTGCTTGCCCAACATAGCCCTGGGCCCTAGAACAACAGCGTGTCGCTTCAATACTGACTTCCGTGTTGTTCACCCAAGCCTGAAATTGAACTTCCCGCTTTTAGCACATGCCAGAATTCCCCCAATCAGCTGTCAATATGTCATTCTGTCCGCCCCTTTAAGCTCCACCCCCTGTCAATACAACAAAAGCCTGCTGCTGCTTTGTCTGCCTCAAAGAGATCTTGCACTCTTCTGCAGTCCTCCCATCCCTGCTATAAAGGCCTTTTTCTTTTTCCTGCCTTTGCTTCTCTACTGCACCAAGAAAAACCTGTCAGAAAGGATTCAGTCCACTTCCATTTTCGTCCTCTCTTTTTTCCTACATATTTCATTCCTTTGTGTTTTTGCCAGCCTTTTTAAAATTATTTTCAATCATATTATTTCTTTCTTAAAGGGCATTCAGTAGCTTCCTGCTTCCAGTGGAAGTAAATCTGGATTTCTCTGCAAATGTTTCAGAGTTGACAAACTCAGGCTTCAAAGCTCAGTCTGCTTTTGCCAAACCATATTTGACACAGTTCTGATGCCAGACTGCATTCTTCTTTTTCGTCAGGTGGTGCTCTCTTCAACTGTATCATTCATGGGGAGGTAATGTTCAGTATTCCAAGAATCTGATATGATATAATACTTTAAATTTTGCTCTGTTAGGATTGTATTTAGTCATGTGATACTTTATATGAATTCATAGCATTTGGTTCCCCAAGAAGAGTGTGAAGTACATGATGAACATGAGACTGAATATTTGAAGTATCATAGAACCTCATGGCTAAAAACACTATAGGCATGTATGTTAGCTCCTCATTACAAAGATGATAAATCTGAGACATCAGGCGATTAATTAGATTTTCAAAAGGTCATAGAACCCTTACCAAAAGAGTCAAGAATAATATTTAGCTTTAATCTCAGTACATAGCATAGTGTGCTTTCCTATCACTTCATTCTGAATTTATATTTGAGTAATTCTCAATAGGAAACAAATTTCTTTTCAGAATGTAATAATTTCCAAAACCAACTAATTTCAGAGTATCCTGTTGTGACTTGAGATGAAAATATTCATTAAAGGGAAATATGTGACTTATTTACAGACAGTTGCTTTTCTTGAATGGAAACTCTGATAACTTGTTTGCTGAGAATGGTGACATGACTCAAAAATAAATTTAAAAACTAAACATAAAACTATGGAGAAAAAGAGTTAAGAAGAAAGAAGAGGTGACTGGAAAGCACAGAGGGAGAATGAAGGTTTAAGGATTGGAATGCTGAATTCTGTGATTTGAATGACCTTCTCTTCCTCAATCACTCCAGAAAGTCATGAATAAATTCAACTCATACCATTAAAGTTTGAAAATGTAATTAAAATGCTAGTTCAAGGTGCACTAGTTCAAGATGGGCAAAAAGAGAAAATAACCACAATGGTCTCAATCACATTTAGATTATTTTGTAATGACCCAGTAATCAACAACCTTTTAAATTGTCAAAATATTTATTGTCCTTTATGAAACTAATGAAATTTTATTCTGATTAAAATAAAATAATCTATGAAAATCAAATATTTCATGTATTTTGTACAATACAGGGGTACCTCAGATTATGAATTTAATTTATTTTACTATTTGAGAAAGATGACTGCATTCATGTTTGCATGGAGAAGGTGGTTGTGGTTGTGTTTATAACCCAGTGGGAAGTTTGACAATGGAAGCAAAATT
Source organism: Cuniculus paca (assembly GCA_004365215.1). Classification (NCBI taxonomy): domain Eukaryota; kingdom Metazoa; phylum Chordata; class Mammalia; order Rodentia; family Cuniculidae; genus Cuniculus; species Cuniculus paca. The sequence continues at coordinate 12,281 of RJWT010041049.1, forward strand.
TTGCCAAATGCAAATCAAAGTATTTGCAAACAGAAGTGTTTGTAAATCAAGATATTACTGTATATTGAATATACAGGAAGTACATTTCAATGTTTAAAGAAAATTTCTCATTGAA
>RJWT010041050.1:0-12403 GCA_004365215.1 Cuniculus paca
TTTTTTTGTCACGTTTTATAATGTTAGAGTACCCTTGCCTTTTGAAATAATGTTTCGCCTTTTAGTTCAGAGCTTTGAGTCCTAGAGAGCTTGAAACATTCCCATCACAGCTTTCATAACCTAATTTCCTTTTTTCCCATGATGGAAGTGACGCATTGATTGAAGGTTTCTAAGAAGAGCACTTCATATGAAAAGGCAACAAAATAGCAAGCACAAATTGCATCTCAGAAAGCACACGACACATCGTGGTCTGAAGTTAGAACATTTCACTGGGTCATCCTTCACTTGATATGTCTGAAGTTGCTCAGTTCTGTCAACTATGGGTTTTGACCATCCATGCTCTAGAGAACAGAGGTACTATTACAATAAAGAATTATCAAAAATAATTAGAAGCACCTAAATCAAGTGATGCAACAGAGGCAGAACAGAACATGTTGAAACCAAATGCATTTAAAACTGAAGAGCAAACAAAGCTGAAATTAATAGATAAATTCTCTGAAGTGAGCTAAAAACAAGGAAGTTCGTTAGAAAGCTCTTGGATCTTTACTACACATTAACTAAAACACTGCCTTTATCAGACCCATTGAAACAGAAACCAGCCACCACAGAGATCTAAGATATGCTAGGGGTAGCTGCCCTGAAAGGGAAATGTTGTGCAGAATTTCAATTAGCCTAGGATTAAGATAAAGTAAAACTGGAGCCCAAAACCAAGAATTTGTAATTTGCAATATGCAGAAGCCAGTCATTTCGAATAGCTGCTTTTCAGATTGTGGAGCATTAATTTTTTAAGGCCAGGTATTTTCATGGTAGTGTTCTTTTTTAATGACAATCTGAAGTGTCCTTCCTTGTTTTCTTAGATAAATTATAAAGTATAGCAAATACCACATAATGTTTTCCTACTGATACGAGATTCACATTGCAGCACCTACCTGAGGCTTTGTTTTAAGTTGAACATATTTCAGCAAATGCTGACAAAGAATGTACAACATATTAAAAAAAAGAATGTACAACATAAACATCAATTGGTGCTGAATTTAACAAAATCTATCTTCTTCATTATGGCTTCAGGTTCCTTTTGCCCTATTAGCTTTTAAAATAGAAAACCAAATAGGATACATTTAAAATCTTAGTTCATTCTTTTATCTCACTTGTTCTAACTTCACTAGTAGGGTGTGAAAAAGAATTATCCTTTAAATACCAAGAGTTTGTTTTATTCTGATTTGGAAACTTAACCAGCACACAAATTTTTACTTGTGCAAGACGAAGTATTTTCAGAGACATTTGTGGCCGAATTATCGACATCAGCAAAAAGTTGGAAGCAATCCAAAAGTACAATAAGATAATGCTGAATCAAAACTATTTATATCAGCATCTATTTATATCAGCTTTGTGTGGCTTCTCCAGGTGAACCTGTTTGAATTTCTTTACCATACAGGCTGGCAATCATACTGCTTGCATATTGGCATAGTGGCAAAAGTGCTCCAGCTCTCAAAGCATAAACTGTATCGTCTTAAAAATCACAGTGTCACATCTATTCACTCTGTTGGTTGCCAGAGAGTCACAAACATGCCAGATTCAAGGACAAGGAAGTGAAACCCCTACCTCTTGATATGACAGAGCCAAGACTAGAAGAACAAGTTAAGATGGGAGAGATTATTTATTGCTTTTTAAAAATACAATATTCCACCTTAAAAGTAGTCATCATTTATATGATTCTGATATGCAAAAATTTCAATTACCACAGTTTTCCAGTATCACATGTCTAACTTTAGTTAACATCGTATATTAACAGTGAATGACTGCATAAAGTATAAGCTTCTCAGTTAACCTTTCAGTCCACAAATTAGAGGTAAGTAGCAAATGGAATTGTAATCAGAAATCAGTTGTGTCCCTTCTTGCCAAGTCTATCAGTGATCGGTCGTTCTGCATTGTTGTTCAGTTCATGCATAGACAGCAAAGCATGTCATTGTGTTGCCACTTTGTCTCTCAGCGGCAAATTCACGAGACACTTGGTAAAATGACACTTAGAAAGATGCATAACTGAAAGACAGAATTGGTAGCAAATGTAAAGCAAAAAAATCTAGAAGTAAAATTTGAAGCAAATAGAATTAGAAATCACTGAGCACCTGTTAGTATTCTGTTACCACAAAAAAAAAAAATACCTGAGATGATCCACTTAACGGGAGAAAGCTTATTTCGTCTCACAGCTTTGGAGGTTCCAGGCCATAACTAGGCCAAGTCATTGCTCTTAGTCCTCTCATGGGAAGGCAAATGACATGACAAGAATAGTTGGCACAGCAAAGCTGCTCACCCCATAGGCAAGGTGCAAAGGAAAGAAACAGGACAGGGCAAGGCCCTTATTACCCAGACCACACACTCCCAGTAGCAAAAGACCTCCCATTAAGGCCCACCTTTCAATGGCACCATGCTACAAAACAAGCTTTTAACCCATAGGCCTTTGGGGACATTCAGGATACTAACAATAGCATGATAACAATACTGATACTGCCGATTTGGCAAACTCTGTATTCGGATCCCAGGGAAATAAATGAAAGTAAATTTATGAGTATAAATGAAGGAATTGATTGTGTTGAAAAAGATGGAAGTACCCTACAGGAAATCATGCCAGCAAAAAACAATCACAAGAAGCATATCTCTTGGAGAATATTTTTTCCCACTGCTTTCAAATCTGGAGTTTTTCTTTGTTTTAGAAACAAAAAGTTCTGGAAGGATGGTATTTAAGTGGTTGTTTTTTTTCTTTATAGGGGTATATTTACTCTTTGTTATGATTTAGAATTCTCGAAAATCTCATATGTATGGAAGGTGACTGGATCATGGGAGTGCTGTACTCATTCGCAGGTCACTGATGAATTCATAGTTGACTTACTGTTAGGTTTGGTTAGAGGCAGGTCATTGAGGGCATGATGTAAGTGGTGTATTCTTTTCCTTGCTCTGTTCTCTTCTCTTCTCTTTTCTGTCTTCTTTCCTCCCCCCTCCTCCTCCTCTCTTCTTCTTCTTCTTCTTCTTCTTCTTCTTCTTCTTCTTCTTCTTCTTCTTCTTCTTCTTCCTCTTCCTATTCCTCTTCCTCTTCTCTCTCTCTCTCTCTCATTTCTCTTCCTGGCCATGATAACATGAGTAATATTCTTCTACCAAGCCTGTCCATCATGTTGTTCTCCCTTGGAGCCTAACATGGACTGAACCCACTGAAACTGTGAGCCAAAATACATCTATCTTTAAGTTGCGGGTGTCAGGTATTTTGTCTCAGCAACAGAAATCTGACTAGTACAAATTTTTGTACAAGGAGTGGGATTGTGACTGTGATTGTACCTGATAATGGTGATTCAGGAGCCTTTGGAACTGGTTTGTGGGAGGAGTTTGGAAAGATCTGGAAATGCTGACTAGAAAAGCCTTAAAATGCTGAAAGCACAGATTGATGAGAGACCTGGTCAGAGCTCTGAAGGCTAGAATGGTGATAGGAATGCAGACAATAAAGGGCAGGCTTAGGAGGTTTCTGTGCTCAAGAGGTTTCAGTTAGGAAGGAAACTTCACTAGTAACTTGACAAGAAACCATGCAAAATTTTATTCTAGCAAAGAACCTATCTACATTTTGCCCATGTCCTAGAACTCTGTGTGAGGCTGAATTTAAAGATGGTAGAAAAATTAATCTGGTAGAGAAAATTTCCAGGCAGCCCGATTTTATTCAGGCTGTGCCATGTGTACTGTTTGTTGTTTTTAACCACATTGACAGTAAAACTCAGGAGAGAAAGAAGAGTTGAATGATTTGAAAAACTTGCAGCTTGTTCAAAAAGGAAGTGCCAGCAAAGTTGGAGCCAGGAGAGTATGGCTGCTGAGAAAGTTAGCATGAAAAACAAAACTAAGCAGTTTGAATCAGGACAACAGAAAATATGGTTTGAATGCATCTAAGGAATCAGCAAGACCTCACCCTTTACAGGATCAGAGGTACAAAAGTATAAACTTTCATTTGAGAAAAGAGCCCCTTGGCAATCTGCAAATAAAGGGCCACCTAGAAAACTGGTTCCCTGGGATTAATTTCCTCATTCTTAACCATCTAGACATCAGACGCCACTGCAGCCATGATCTAATGAGCCTAGTAACAGCTTAAGCTGGCAGCAGACATCAGAGTCATCTGACAGCCTTACAGGTATGGAAAATGGAAGAGTTGTTGTAAAGGCTTCCACTCAGATTTTGAAAAAAGGACTGGAAGGTATAACCAAGGAGTCCCTTAGAGGGCAGTGTGTAAAGCTGTGAGAGCAAAACCCAGAGGCACATTGGAGATTCCAGGGATTTGAAAATTCCGGGAAAGTGGAATTCCTGTTAATGGAAGCTAGGCCAGTGAGCAGAGCCAGTGCAAGAGAGAGGCCAAGTGGGCTGCAATGTTGACATTGGAGCTCACATCTCACCATGAGCACACTGGTTGCTGGATATGCAGCTGTAGTATTTAATGTTTACTCTGCTGGGTCTCAGACTTGCTCAGGTCCCTTTCCTTTCTATCCCCCTGTTCCTCCATTTAGAATGTTTATCCTTTCCCATTGTATGTTGTAAGTATTTAACATTCTTTTTTATTTTTACACAAGCTCACAGTCAAAGATTTCAGAGATTTTGGACATGGATCTTTCAGCATGCCAGAATCATTTAGACTTTGGTAACTGTCAGAAATGGACTAAATACACTTTGCATAATGAGATAAATATGAGCCTTTTGGAAGCTAGGGTGAGAATGTTATGTCCCCCAAAAGTTTCATGGGATTGGAGGCTGACTGAATTATGGGTGTGCTACACTTAGTGATGGATTAGTCCAATGATGAGTTCATAGCTGACTTGCTGTTAGGAGGTTTGGACTGGGCAGGCATGTCACTGGAGGACTGACCTAGAAGGGTGTATTCTTTTTCCCAGCTCCTTTTCTTTCTCTCTGCTTTCTGGTCACCATGACATGAGCAGCTTTCTTCCGGAAAGCTATCCACCACACTATTTCTGCCTTGGAGCTAGCCCACCATGGAGTGAGCCCACTGGCATTGGGAGTCAAATTAAACCTCTCCTTTAAATTGTGGGTGTTGGATATTGTCTCAGTGGCTATAAACCTGATTAATACATTTCTAAAGCAGTAATGTCTAAAAGACATTGAGTCTTAGTGAAAGATATTTCTAGAAATCAAGACTAGATATTGGATGACCACTTAAGCATTTTACCTAAAGCTACCCTTGCAGTGAAAACTATTTTAGAAACATAAGTAAGAAGTTTTCAAAAGCAAAGTTAGGTTCCTAATCCTTTTTCCCTTCTCCTGTCTTCAGAGATAGAGGAGCCAGACTCTGCAATAGGGTTTCACTGCCTCTAAAATGCCCCGAATTTGCTCTTACATAGCTAGAACAGCCCCTCAGCATGGAGGCCAAAGGATTCCACAGCACCCAACTGCAGCACCTGTCACCCTGCAGACTTAATGCCACCCTCATGGGCCAGAATTGCTGCTGTTTCAAACTGTAAGGCTAGGCTGGACACTATGGATGAAGAAAAAAAGCAGCTTCCCAAGGAGAAGATAGTGGGCAAAGAGAGCTGACAGATGGTGCTCAGAGAAGAACTAAGTGAGAGACAGGAGCTGCCAGGGAAGCAGAAACTTCAACCCATAAAACCATGCCCAGAGTATTTGTCTTTCAAGTCAGGCCTTTCGAGTCACACACTGAGAACTGCATGATTGGTTATCATCATTTTTAAGCTGTAACAGAGGGGAAAATCCAACATTGGCCTCATTACAGACATTAAGAAACAAATAAAAAAAAAAGAAAAGAAAAGAAAACCCTACTGACTACATTATTTATGGTTGCTCACCATTTATGACTAGTCTGAGCTCAAAAACCAATAAACTTTGATTAATAACTTCAGGCTAAAAATATCTCCTTCTAAGTATATATCTGAGTTACCTGGGAATGAGAAGAATAGGAATCTTTCAGATTTCTTTGCTTACAAGTTGATTGCAGTGATAAAGCGAGGTTCTTGATGAACCAGGAAATGGCTCTAACGCTAACTTTAATATGTACAGAGAGTTCATCAGGTGGTAGAATGTGGGGTTAAGTGCTTCGATACACTTTATTCCTCCCTCCCTCCCTCTCCCACAGCAGGTGTCTAATGCCAAAGCCCTCACCTTTTCTGATGCTTAAAAAAAACTTAATATTGTCTTCTTTAGCTATTTATAGTCAATGAAAAGATTTCTCAGTGTTTTTCACGTACTTTCAGTGACAGCACTTTGACCATTCAGAAGTAAAGATCAGGAATTAAAGCAAAGTACTTTACTTTAGAAGCTCTTACTGTTATTTTTATGATATTGCTACTGTTTAACTCATAGAAGGAGGTAAAGAATTAGGAAACTATCACTTCAGACTTAACAAATACCTGCATTTCTATGTTTAATCAGTTAATCTGCATTTGAAAATATTGCAATATATCTTTCAAAGTTTCCAATTGCATCCTTCAATAATTTTGCAATGAAAAATGGTTGCAAAACCCATCAACCATAGAACAATACATTTACTTTGTTATTTCTGCTTGTCCTTAGAGAAACAGGTTAGATCAACCCACAGGGCAACAAGACATTGACAGGACAGGACACAGCGAGCAGAGCCGACACACAGTTGCACTGCTGCCAAGAAAGCAGGCTTCCACCTCCCTACCCACTGGAGAGGGGAAAGTAAGCTGCTCGGGGAGCTCTGTCTAGGACCCTATTTCAAAAGCAGAATTTGCAATAGAATTTTTGAAGAGATACTATCTGAAATTTTATATAATACTTCAAAGCTTAATTTCCTTGCTTTGAAATATACATGTAACTCGGAATGTTTCTGATGGTTTCTACCATGCACTTGGGCTTAACAGAACTATAGCTATCATAGCTGTCTTGTGACATGCATAAAGCACATCGTAGAATCTTACGCTTAGGAAGTACAGTCTGTGAACTGTTCACTGAGAAATTATTATCTTACTGGGGAGATTGAAGCAAGGGTGCTATATCCTTAGCACATTCTATTTTATTTTTAAATTTTATTTTATTTATTTCATTTCAAGATAGATGTCACCAATTTGCTAAATTGCCCAGGCTGGGCTTGAACTTTCAATCCTCCTGCCTCAGTCTTCCCGAGTGCTGGAACTATAGGCATGTACCACCATACCTGTTCTGTTCTTTTAGGAGCCAATATAATAATTGTAGATTCAATTTACAATTCAGAAAAATAAGGCTTGGTAGGTTTAAAATGTTTCTGTTTCAAACAGCTAAGAGGTAGCAGAATTGGAAATGAAATGCAAATTTATTTATGTGACTCTGAAGTCTAAACTTTGTCTGTTACCCTAATATTAAACTGCCTTTAATGGGGGAATATGGTGAGTTATCAGTACCATTTTCATCTTTAGGGGATGGAATATATCACTAGAATAATCCCACTTCTTTCAATGAGGAAATGTTTTACTTATAATGATCAATTTAAAGTTCAGAATAACCTCCTCATTGAAAAAGAAGCAATAAAAAAGGGGAAAAAAACATAATCAAGTATTGGAGAAAAAAATCCTTGGACTATAGGAAATTATATCCTATCTGCTGCTATAATAACGAGTCATACCTCAATTTTGGATTTGAATAAAGCTCTAGGAGTTAATGGCAATATCATGAGTCTATTATTATTGCTTGTAACAGTAACAATGCTTAAACAAATATCTACGTTCTGATGGGCATTTTTCAAAACATATGAGATCTTCTGCCAGCATGTTCAATGAATTATGAGAGATCAAGGACCAATCAGTGCTTGGGCAATACTGTAAGCTTTGGTTGCTGGGAACTAAATTTGTCTCTATGAGCTTGAAACTTGATTTCTTGTTTACCTAAACACATGCCCTTAGGTCAATTGGCTTAAATAATCAGACTGCTCTTTCCTGGTCTGCAGAACTCTGAAAACCCAATCCAACTAAACACTTCATAGCAAAAGCCAAATATCCTAACCATGAAGACACCAAGCTCACAGGACCACAATGCAACAGCTCCAAGTCTTCACCCCAGAGAGCCCTGGCAGCAGAGGAGAGTTAAGAGCTCAGTGGGATCAAGCTCCATCTTTTGGCTTTTGAGTTTCCTTGCGTCTCCAATTTTGACTTTAAAATTCATGCAAATTTAGCATTTCACTGGTATGTGTTTTGATGCAAAACTCAATGAAAAGTTAACACTATGCCTGTTAACTTCCATCCTTTAAATGAGATGATATTTGTATGGATTAAGACATTTTCAGTTCTTATTCTGATTCTTAGTCAGGAACTCCTAAATTGATAATCTATAATAAAGGCAAGAATAATGTAAATGTGAACAGCGCTCTGCATGTAATAGGTGTCCAGAAATGTTCATTAAGGATGAGGATGGAAATCAAATGGGAAATTTTTTAATGTCTAAATATCAAAATAAAAAGTCTGTGTTTTTTCTGGTAGTGTTTTCACAAATATATAGGGATGGACCTAATTAATCCACAGGACCACAGGACCCTTACTTTCTAGTAACACTTGGCCCTGGCAATAAACAGTCTCCATCAGACACAGGGCACTTTTGCAGCCCCTATCACTTAGGTACAACATCACCCGCAATGTGAATGACACACTTGTCAACTGCCATAGTCACTGCCATGCTTCTGTAGTTGCTTTTATATCTGCCATGAATGCTTACTGACACAGCCTCTCCAAGTCTCCTGCTCAATTGTCTTTTAGTGTCTTTATCAACAATGGATCCACCAAGCCACTTATTTCAAGTTACATGACAATTATGGTGTCTTCCCCACCTCTCACCCACTCTGAATCTCTTCTTTTTTCTGTCCCTCTGCAGTCAGAGTTTCCCAGAGAAATGAGAGCGCCTGTGAGTGAATCTCAAGTGACTCAGCTGTGACAACCACATCATGCTCCCCAGGACATGAGCTGCTCTCACAGGAAGAGGACGCTCTACCTAGAGGGACGGGTGTGCAGCTTTCTGCTCATGCAAGGTCTGGGTTGGGACACCTGCTCGGACACTGGGTCCGTTCTCATCACCTTAGTGCAGCACTTGGAAATGTCAGCAGAATCCAATCCATACCAATGATAATAGACCATACATACGTACAACTCTGGGGCCTTTCCATTTCCTTAGGATTATGTCTGATATCCCAAAAGTGTTTTACTGTGCTGGGAATCCAACCCAGGGCCTTGCATGTACTAGGCGAGCACTGTACTCCTGGTCTATACCCCAGCTTCTTGAGTAGCATTTCTGACTCAAAACCAGGGTTGGCTTCTTCAGTCTATGGCCCGTGGCTGCTGGAGTGTCCCTTTGTCCTGCAGCTGGACCCTTGTGGTTCTGCACCCACAGATCTCTCCCTGGAAGCTGTTTAAAAACAGTGTTCCACGGTAGACTGAAAATCCCAGGGAAGTAAGGCAGTTTCACTGCTGGCTCCTCCAACAGTAGGGGAAGCCACACAAATGTCCAAACGTCTTGGCCTAAAAAAGCCAATGTCATATGGTTTGACTTAATAACCATTCAATAAATAGTTATTAACTAGATTAAGAAGGCATTTACTGTACTTTTGGCTCTGTGTATGCATAATTGGCTATTATTATTAACTATTAAAAGAATCTCTTGACATTCTATGAATTTTCACTGAGATTTTTCAGAGTTGAATCCAATAGTAAATTCTAACAATGGGCCTTACTTAAAATACAGGTTAAGCAGGCTCCCTGGCTGCTTTGATTCCTGTTTGTTTGTTTTTGTTTTTATACTGGGAGTTGAACTCAGGACCTTGGACTTGCCAGGCAGGCACTGTGCCGCTGAGCTATATCCCCAGCCCAGTTAGCTCTCTAGTCTTCTGAGCTGTCTTCATTCTTCTAGGAGATTTAGCTCAGTCCGAGTTCTTTGGGTTCCTAGCAGGTGAGTTCTGCATGGTTTCCTCTGGTTTGGCAGGAAGAATCAAGACCTGACCCACATTTACACTCTACCTGTCTCCCATCCCACCCTTCCATCAGGACAGACAGTGGTGGCCACAGCCATCTTTGTTTTACCCTTCTGAAATGTCAAGACTGTGGCTGGTTCTCTGGCCCAGGAACTCAAACTCACCCAGCATTGATGGCCCCTCTGCTTCAAGGACCATGCATGGTCAGTAGGAGCACTGATGCTGCCAGTACCTGAGTTGAGGCCATGCAAATCTTAAAAACATTTCATTTTTCCTGCATGCATTTATCACCTCCAAGGCTTTGGAGAAGGGAATGTTGAGGGAGAATGTGGCATGGCAGTGACAGCAACAAGCACCAAACAGAGCTCCGGCCCCGCCTCCAGTGCTCCTTGTCATAAGTGTTCACTCATCTCACATAAGCACTGAGCAAGCCAGCCCCACGAGCGTCCCTGTGAGAGGTGTGCTGGCTTCCTGCTGGTTAAAAAAAAAACAAAATGATTTGGTGACACGGAGAAAAACAATAACAAGCTAAACAAAGGCAAATGAAAATTGGATACTAAACCTTGAATCCTTTGTGACTTGCCTATGCTTTTGAGTACTATAAAAAGTATTTCATGTAAGTATAGGGAAAAAGATAGCAGTGCGAATCATAAAATAAAATGATACCTAGAAAACATAGATGAAGTAAGAACACATGGTATAAGGAGAAAGGAACATGTCCTTCCAGAGGGAGACTCCTGAGAATGTCACACCTCAATGTTGTCTGGCCTTGGGGATGTGCGAAGCCTGGCACCCAAATCCTGACCCCACTTGGGGAGTCTGGAGCAAAAACTCTCCCAGTATTGACCCACCAGTGTGAATTTCCAATGGACAGCAGCTCCAACGAGCTCTTGACACAGCTGGCCCCAGCCATAGGCCACAGGTGGCTTGCCTCCTTCCCTGCTTGGCCAGTGCCTAGCAATAGGGAAAGCAGGGTGTTAAAAAAACAAACAAACAAACCAGGCACTAGGAGCCTATACTTCACAAATCACCCCCGTGTACACTATTATTGAAACCACTGGACAGGTGAGGAAATTGAGGCTGGAACATTTAAGTGATGGAGCCAGTAATCGAACCTGGATTCAGCTGGCACTAAATCTTCACTCTCTACCCAAGCAAAAGTTGCATCAAAAATTATGCTCCCTTATGCTCTTAAATAACTTCTGAATTAACCAATTCTACAGTTTGTACACCTGAAATGAGTACATTGTGGAAGGTTTGGCACTAAATCAGTTTTTCCTATGTTGCCTTTCTAGTCACCAGCCTTTGTGCTGTCTCTGACAGCATGACACCAAAGGCCTGTTGATTCTTATGGCTTTACTGAGAATCAGTTGACTCGCCTAAAGTGTGCTACCTAGTAGCTCTTAGAATATTTAGAGTTGTACAATCAGCAAGGCTATCTAATTCCAGGATATTTTTATCACCCAGAAAAGAAACTCCTGCCATTCTCAGGCCCTCTTCAGCCGCCTCCCTCAGCAACACTGATCTACCATCTATCTCTGGATTTGCCTGTTCTACACATTTCATGTAAATAGTCAAACAATATGTGGTCTTTCATGCCTCGCTCTTTTCACTTAGCAAAATGTCTTCAGAGTTTATCCATTTGGTAGCTCATATCTGCACTTCATTCTGTTTTATTGCTGAGTAATATTTTACTGTATGAATATATCACATTTCATTTTTCTACCCAACAACTGAGAAATATTTGGGTTGGTTTCACCTTTTGATGATAATAAACTGTGTTGCTAATAACATTAGATTCATTTACTTTTAATTCAGCAGGCTCTCTTTTTGCCTGAAAGAGGTTATTGTGAGCTTCCCAAGTCTGTAACAAATTAACTGAAATAAATATACTAAAATCCCTATGCAGGACAGCTATATCTGTCACATAATTATAGTGATTGACTCTGCCCAGTCTCCCTTTAATTTTCCCACTTCTGGCACTAAAACTCCTGAGTCCTGCGAAAATGTTTAGTCCCAGGCAAAAATTGGACAACTGACCACCCAAGACTTCTGAGTTTCCCCTCAGAAGACAATTACAGGAAATCCACGTCTTGGGTGAATTTTGTAATGAAGCTATGTTTGTATTTAAGGAAAATGACAAACCATATCATTTCATACATTTAACAGGAAAAATATGTTTTTAATTCTTACATAATTACCAATATCTAAAAACTTTTATATATGCTTATTTTGGAGCTGTAATGGACCATTTGCCTGGTATTCTTAGGGGGAGAACTTTTTAGTATTTGAAGACCTTACTAAAAGCTAAAACCCTTCAGACAATGCAGTGCAAGAGGGCCTCAAGGCACCAACAGAAAGAAACACAGGCAGAGTGGATCAAGAGACAGGATCCATCAATATGCTCTATACAAGAAACACATTTAACTAGAAAGAAAACTCAGAATGAAAGACAAAGGA
>RJWT010041051.1:0-12399 GCA_004365215.1 Cuniculus paca
AAGAGTCACTGTTCCTTAAACATGCTCGCTGGCTACATAACTCATATCCCCATTTGTCCTGGACTTAGTCAATTTTACCTGAGCAATTAACCTTATTGGTTAACCATAGTTCTGTCCCACCTTATGGCCACCTTAGGAATTCCCATTCTTCCCCACCTTGGACCCGTCTACTCTATAAAAAGTCCCTAAAATGACAGAGTCTTTGGCAACCCACTCGGGACCCCTTCTGTCCCTCTGACAGAAGCTTTCTATCTTTCTCCCAATAAATATATTCTGCTCTTAACCTCCCTTGTTCCTAAAATTCATTCTTTGGTTTTAGAGAACATGAACTCATGCCAGACATAGTGAGTTGGGAGTTTCATTCCCCTGTATCAGTACTTCGAAAAATTCTCAAGGATATTGTAGAAAGAGAATCTAACAATGCCAAAAGTTGTAATAGAATGAATATATAAGGCAAGGTGGACAGTTAAGAGGGGGAAAAAGGGAAATGAGCAACAGGACAATAACAAAGGACAGGAATAAGTCAGTAACTTTCAGTAATAACTCAATGTGAATCATCTCAATTCCACAATGAAAAGACAGATTGTCAGAAGAGTACAAGACAAAAATAATCCAACATACACTCTATATCATTGCAATAAATGTGTAAGAAACATGCTTAACAAAAAAAGAAAGAAAGAAAGAAAGAAAGAAAGAAAGAAAGAAAGAAAGAAAGAAAGAACGAAAGAAAGAAAGGAAGGAAATCCACGGACTCAAAATCGAAAGATGAAAGCAGTAAGAATGCAAAAGCAAGCAAGAGTACCTATCCATTGTCAGATAAAATTAACATCAAGCCAAAACTGATCAGAAAAAGGAAAGGCATTCACTACATGTGTGTAGGCGACTAGATAATGAGGACAACATAGAAAAACACCGAAGTGCTCCTTTGGCGTCATGTACGCATGCTGGCACACTGCAGGTTCTAGGGCAGCGTCAGCACAGTGGAGACGCAGTTGCTTGCTTTGGCATATACTAATAGGTAACATGAGCTAGATGAATCTTGTGTTACCCATGTCTAAGTCAATAAAAGTGAGGTGACACAAATACTCAAGACACTTTGTCCACTAGAGGCAAAAGCCGCCTGGCTCCCCGTATTCTAATCTAACTATTCTGTGTCTTTTTGTCTTTCATCCTAGTTTACTCCTTAGTCAGAGACAAACTCATAGGCTGGTGTCCCACACATGATGCTTAAGGGAAAAAACCAGGAAGAGATAACAACTATGAACATATATTTCCCCAAATCGGGTGCACACAACTTATTAAAACAAACACTACCAGATGAGATAGAAAACTCCAGACGTAGCAATGAGATGTAGTAATGGTGTAAAGTAGCAAACTGTAGCTAAGGACGAAAGTACCGGGCACGGTGCGGCCCTACGGAAGGCCCTGTGGGCCAAAACCATCAGCCAGAAGAGTTCAAAGCTGCCAGGGATTTGAGGAGGTGGGACTAGGTATAGGAGAGAGGCTATGATGCGCAGGGCACTGTGGGACACAGCATGGGCAACATAGGGCAGGACGGGTGCCTCCGGGGGTCAGATGGTAGCAACGTGGGAAGTCTGGACAAGGTAGCAGCCAGAAGAGGGGGCCTGTGAGAGAGGAGCCTCGGGCCCCATGTTGGCAACTGTGGAAAGGCCCCGAGGACCTAAACCTGACCGATGCTGTCATCACCAGGATCATCAAAGAAGCAGACCCCGATGCTTCTGCAAAGAGGCCCACAGTGCCATCTGTCGCGCAGCCAGCGTCTTTGTGCTATTGGCCACATTCTGTGCAAACAATTTGGCAATGAAAGGGATGGACACGCAAGACAATGCCAATGATGTGCTCTCAGCCATGGAAGAGACAAAGACCCGGAAGTTCACTGGCCCATTGAAAACAGCTCTGGAAGGCTGGAGCAGAAAGGCAGGAAGGAAGCTTCAGAACAAAAGAACAAAAGAAGGACAAAAACAAACAAACAGATTCAGAAGGGCAAGACTGGAGGAGGGATGAGGATAATGATGAAGATGAAGAAAGGCTGGAAGAAGAACAGAATGAAAAGGAGGAAGTAGACAACTAATAGGGTGGGAAGACTGTGGCACTGTGGAAGCTACCACTCTGAAACACGGTATGTTTATGTGACGCTTTTCCTTGCTGGGCAGAGTGCCTGGGGAGATCAAAATAAAACTGACTATAATTATCATCAAAACCAGCTTTTCACCAACTCACAGCATCTGAGTAGCAGAATCTTCTTTTGTTTAATCAGTCTGAAGGTTATTATTTTTTGGTAAGAGGGATTCTGAACAGCTAATTAAATTAGCAACTTATTATCTTGTTTACATATGTGTATGGTTATGTAATTTTTTAATCACCAGTTTTCCTGCCCCTCCAAAATGTAATAACTTCCATGATGCCTGCTCTGTTCCAGATCACAGAGACACTGAAGGCTCAGGAAAAATTAGGACTTTGATTGTGGCCAGTCATATTTGATGTACAGTAGTTTATTAAGAATGTTAAGAATGCACTGGGCATGGTGTCACATGCCTGCAGTCCAACTTACTTGGGAGGTTGAGGCAGGAGAATTACAAGTTTTAAGCCCAACCTAGACAACTCAACAAGACCCCATTATTCCCTCCCCCCCAAAATATAAAAGAAGTTGGGTACATAGCTCAGCACTCTCTCAGAACTGTTTAAAAAAAAAAATCTGTTCTATGATTCCGTCACTTGACAGTACCATTCACTGAGTTCTCTTTTCTCTAAAATTGCTCGGCTTTTGGCCCTTCTGTATTACGTGTAGGCATCTGACCTGCTGGGGTGACTGTGCTCTGGCTACAGTATGTTCCTAAACTTGCAATTGGAAGTCATCAAACAAGAATGTTTTACAAAACAAATGACTTAATCCTAGGTTTTCTTCACCCTTGCCACTGTACAGTTTAGGGTTTTTTATGTCACCTGGAAGGTGTAAAATCCCAGGCTTTCTCTTACTATGTCCATCTCTCAGACTTACAGCTATGATTTTTCATTTTTTTTTTCTGACAAGCTCAAGGATTTACTTCATTAAAGCACAAATGTTTTCTTCTGTGCCTCTTGCTTTCTACTTCTTTTCTGCTTTTCCTCTGCTTTCTATTCCTACTTTGTCTCCCTCTTTAATTCACTTCCTCTGCAAATCTTGCAACTTTGAATACCTGCTGAATGTTCAAAATGCACATTCCTAGTTTCTTAGTTCTAATCCATGTCTTAAAAATGATTTTGTGAGTCAGGCATATTACAGCACACCTATATTCCCAGCACTCAGGAGACTGGGGTAGGAAGATTGCTGCAAATTCAAGGCTAGCCTGAACTACATAATGGGAACCTGTTTGAAACAAAAAAAACAAACAAACAAAGATTTCCTGAAACTTCTCTGAATATTGAGAAAAATATGATGACGCTCAGGAATCTAACCCCTTAGCCCAAACATGCCCTTGAACTGCTTCTAAAGTGTCTGTTGGTATTTCTTAGACTTTTCTCTTTCCATTCAGTATTCCAGGCACCTCTTTGTCTCAATTGAGCACCCGGGATTTGACAGGTAGTATAGTGTAGTTCAACACTGTTAACTTGTTAAATGAAAAGTTTGTTCATAAATGATGACTGTTGAGATTGTAATGCTTTGTATAAATAACAAACATTTCTTTATAACAAAAAATCAGACAAACATCAATGTAATTATAGTTGATTGCATCAATATCCTGCTGTCACAAATTGACAGATCACTAGACAAAAAAACAAAACACAAAACAAAAAAACTAATTCCAGAATTCAACCAAACCTTTGAATAAATGAACTTAGCAGATATCTATGCAAGAATGCTCTAGCCAATGGCAACTGATTACAATTTCTTCTCAGCAGCACAGAAAATTTTCTCCAAAATAGGCCACATATTATTTCATTAACTATGCTTAAGTAAATGCTCATGAATCAAAAGTATCCCATGCAGATTATCAGATGATAGCTTAATAAAACTAGAAATAATTGACTAAAGAAACTTCCCAAATTATGCAAATATGTGGCTATTAAACAGTATATTCTTGAATAATCGATAAGTCACAGAAGAAATCATGTAGAAATTAGTTTCAAAGTCAAAGGAGAATTGCAGTAAAACATACCAGAACTTATAGAACACAAAAAAGGAGTCCTGAGAGGGTGGTTTACTGCTGTGAAAGGCTACATTAGAAAAAGACAGTGAGCCCAAATGAATAACCTAATGATGTACTTCAGGATTCTAGAAAAGCCTCAACAATTTAAATCCAAAGCTAATGCAAATAAAGAAAAATCATAAAAATCAGAACAGAAATTGATAAAATTGAGACTAGAAAAACAATACAAAGAATCAGTGAATCAAAGAGATCTTTGAAAGAACATACAAAGTAGACTAACAGTCAATTTTAGCAAAAATAGGAGAGAAACACTGAAATACAATCAATTAGAAAGGAACAAGTTAAAAACACACAGGACACCAACAAAATCCAAGAGACTTATTAGCATCTACTTTGGAAATTGCAGAAATTACTAGCAAATATAGTACTTTATAAACTTGTACTCCAATAAATTGGAGAATTCGAAAGACATGGATAGATTCCTAGATATGTGAATTATTAAAACTTAACCATAAAAATGTTTAATAACTCTGGTCATTAGGGAAAGGAAAATTAAAACAACACAGGGATTACATTTTACTCCTGAAAGAATAGTTATCATTAAGAAATCACACAATTATAAGTATTAACAAGGCTTCTGGGGAAAAGAAAACCTTACACTTCAGTGGAAATGTAAGCTAGTACAATAACAGTTAAAGTTAGTACGGAGGTCACTCAAAATACTAAAAGTTGGAATTCCATTTGATCTAGTTGTTCTCTTCCTAGGTATATTCCTGAAATATATAAAGACATCATATTACAGTGAAAACCACACTGATTTTTAGAGCAGCACAAATCATGGTAGCTAAACCTTGGAAGCAGGCAGTATGTTCATCAACAGAAGAATGGATAAAGAATATGTAGTATTTACTCACAAAGGAGCATTATGCTTCCATAAAGAAAGATAACCTGGAGACATTTGTAGGATAATGGATACACCTTGAGACCATAATGTTAAGTGAAGTAAATCATACACAGGCTTAAATATCACATGGTTTCTCTCATATGAGAATGGGATGAAGAAAGAATTGAGATGTGTTCTGCACTTATGGCAACTCCCCATGGGGAATGTAATCATTTTGTACTGTAAATATGCACTAACAAAAAATAAAAAATAAAAAAAATCTTAGTATCTATTAATGTTAACAGCTATGGATTATTTCTAATTTTCAAAAAGCCCAACAATTTAATACAGTGATACCTTGGTTCACAAGCTCTGCTGTTCACCAGCAGTTCAGTATGTGAACAGAAGCACTGGGCCAAGATTTGCTTCCTGTCTTGAACTCTGTATGGAGTGACAAACACTACTATGGCCGTCTTTCCCAGAAGAGTGCAATAAATTAAGTTTGTAAACCGAGGTACCACTGTATAGTACTATCTCCATTCTTCAAGTACAAAAAGAAATTGCTAGTAATGCATTGTTTTGATCCATTACACAGATTTAGTAAATAGAGACCTTGAAGCATCATCAGAATCAGTCCTCTAGATCCTCACTTTGTCAGAACAAAAATTTAAAATATGATTACAGATAATAGAATCTAGATCCTCACTTCCAGACTACCCCAATATTTCCAACTCATACCTGTACTAACACATTTTTTTTTCTTTTTTTTTTGAGGCACCGGGAATTGAACTCATGACCTCGTGCTTGCCAGGCAGGCACTTAGGCCACTGAGCTAGATCCCTGGCCCTTAACATTTTAAAATTTTATTCTGTTCTTGCTTATCTCAAAATGCAGACTTCAGGGATATATTCCCAGTACCTAAGTGTTGGCATCACTTTCTGGCTCAGTATTTCAGCAGACTCATCTGTGGATAAGTGCTATCTCCTATTTTTGGTTACCTGCTTTCCTGGACAGGACTGCATTTTGCAGGCATTGTGGACATCATGTGATGAGAGGATATGGTAAAGTCCTTTTTATTTTGTAATTTTCAAGACAACTGTGCAGACTTTTTTTTCTCAAAGTCTATATTTTATGACTCTTATCAGTTGTCTAGTTTTCATTCCTAGCAGTTCATTTAAGTCCTATTCTGCAGCAAAGAACTGACAATTTATTTTATCACCTAGTATATTTACAATATGATAGCAAAGGGAAGATAATGTATTTGATGTCATCTTCCAGATATTATCTGTAATCATATTTTAAATTTTTGTTCTGACCATTTGTGTGAGGAACTAACTCTATCTCAAGTTCAAATTGTCTTAATTCTAAAATTATTTTGGAATATTTTTTCACCATTGTTTTTTCTCATACTGAGTTCAACTAGAAAATATGCAACTTATGTATTTTCTGTAGCAGGGTCTAAATGTTATACTTGTGACAGCAATGTTTCCCAAATGTGTTCTCAGAGATTTAAAATTTTATTTATCTTAGGTAAAATATAACTGCTAGACCTTTACATAACAAATTTTATGAGCTATTGATAACAACTCAAGTCCAATAAATCTAACAAGAATTACCTTTCTAAGAAAACCAATTAGTATACTTGCAGATACTTTTGAGTTAAATATGCCATCCACAGTATATTTGGCTGTGCATAACACAGAAATAGAATTATACCAACTAAAACTATTAAAACTACTTAAAGTCAATTCCAGACCTGTATCTGGTAACCTGAGCAACTATTTTGAAGTTAACACTATACAATGTAACAACCATGGTTAAATTCCTATCATTTTGTTTTGAAATCCTGTATCACTAATATTTTTTGTTGTTGTTGTTGTTGATGCTACTGCTGCTAATGCTATTGTTTGACTTTCATTGTTGCTTTGTTTGTTTGTTTGTGATTAAGTATTTTTGGCACTCAATCTGAGGCATTGCAGTAAAGATAAGAAAGAGACAAAGTATAGAAAGGCCTTTAATGAGGGTACGGGAGAGCTGCAAAGAAGTGCAAGGGCTTTCTTCTCTAACAAAGAGATGAAGCTGCTTTTATTAACTCTCATTGGGGTGCTGCTAAATTAGCTGGTGAGGGTGGAGCAGGAGTGAAGTTTTATCTGGGGATCAGAGTGCCTTTGGTGCACACAAGAAGGAAAGGCAGGAAGTCTATTTTGGGTCTGGAGCACTGAGGAAGAAGTTTGATAAGATGTCTTTCTGGTCTCCATGCCATGTTGGACCTTTGCCATGATGTTGTGGCAGATTTATGTGGCTAAAAACCTGTCAGTTTGCTTGCTTGCCTTTTGATTTTTCTGTGCTCTTTTGCCCTTTAAAATAAAAATATAAATAAATAAAACTCATTCACTTTGAAAAAAATAAAGTCAAATTCCAAACGCGAGTGCCAATTATCCTGAATTAATCAAAAAATTTCAAGAGTTTCATAGCATTATTATTATGCAAGTAGTCTAATAAATCTCCAGACAGAAACATAATCTGTTCTCTTAAAATCCAATAAGTGTCGAAGGGACACTGAAGAGTTTTCATAAAAATTTAATCCTTCTCTACCTGGCTACCTTTTTAGACTTTAAGGCTCTTGCCTAGTCTCTGACTAGTTTGCCATAGACAGAATTATCTTGCAAGGAAATCTACTCGAATTTGTTCTGTACTAGTCTTCTAACTTTCAAATTTTGCTAAAGTTTGCTCTAAACCATTAATGTGTGTGTGCTGTGTCTTCCCATTTTCTTCTGTAACAGTAATCTCAGAAGTTAAGAGATTTTTTACTTCAATTAAAATTTTGTTGATATCCTTGGCAAGATTTTCTCAAAAACAATTACTTGCACAACACTTTAATGCATATATGATATGATTAAATTGAAAATGTATAACAAAGAAAATACAAATTTTTGATATAGAAGTCAGCTGGATAATTTCAATTAATTATTTTAAATTGTGGAGATAAAATTTACCAATATAAATGAGATTTCATAAATTTTTCAGGTGGGAAGTAAGACCTCACTATGTTCCAAAGACTACTTGGGCACTCTTGAGCTCAAAGGATCTTCCTGCTTCAGCTTCCAAGGTATCTGGTACTATATCCAGCTGTTTTTACATCTTTAAGTAAAATATTTCCTAAATATGAGCAAACATCATAATGTATCATTGTAAATAAAATTCAAGGTGTTAAAGTGAAATATAAACTCATAAATGTAGAAATTTTTAAAGAGAATAGTTGAAAATCCTACAGTTTATTACTTTTGTGCTTTGTGAGGTGGTAAATAAATGCATTTATTTTATAGCAAGAAATATTTCTAGAAATGGAAAACATTGCTTGCTAGAGTTCAGTATGTTGATAACATAAACTAATTTATAATTAGTGTTTATTCGGAGACCATTTCATCTGGAATTTGCCATTGGAGTCTACAAGATTGGTGTGGTCAAGGTATTCATAGGATTCCAGATAATTAGTTGAAATATAATGAATACAATATGGAGCTTTTGATAGTGCTTGCAAAATGTATACTGCATAGTCAGTAGTATTACAGAAAGAGTCTCAGGAAAAGTTTAGTTGTATTTTTATTTTTTTAATTAAGTTTGATTTTTATTTGCCTTTTCCTCCCATCCCCCAATGTACATAGAATGAAAAAGTGATAGAGGAAAAAGAATAGAAGTTCTTGAACAAGTAAAAGAGATTGTGTGCATTGGAAGAGGTAACTGTGAAAAATACGAGAATAAAAAGTTATTGTAAACACTGTAAGTGATTACACTTAGACAATAAATTGTCATGAGGGACAAAGTGAGGTAGCAATTACCTTCAAGTGGACAGTTCCTGAACATCTGCTGATCTGGTGATGGAAAATAAGGAAAATTAAAGACATGAGTCTGGAATAAAAACGAGTTAAGACTATGAGAGATATTCCAAATAATGTGTATTAGAATAGACTGCCTTAAGATAATCTCCATATGTCTTAATAGATTAACAAAATTAAATTCATAGATCACACACATCTTACCTCTACAAAAGTTAAAGAGTTCTCTTCCTTCTTTTACTCAAGCATCTGATGATACAGCCTTAAGATACCTGCAAAAGAGAAAGAGATTTGGAACCCTATGAAATGTTAAGTGTTTAATCCATGATTAGATTTCCCTTACTTTTGTTGCGTCTGTCCATGTTGCAAGAACCAACACAGTGTCATGTAATACAGGCCAGATGTAATGGCAAGGGAGAACTGCACATATCATATCTGTGTCCAAAAGGGTGATGTGGCATGAAGAACACCTGCTATTATCTCTGCCCAGCCATGTTAAAAAGTTAGTAGTAAATGCTGTTAGAAATAAAGTTGATAAATGATTTGCTTTTCTTACAAGACTAGCATGATGTGGAATGCAAAAATGCTGTCTAAACTCAAGAGAAGCATCTTTACACTGTGTTCTTCCAAATAAAGAGCCTAATTGCACATTTTAGGAATCTCTGGTTATGAAAGTAATTTAGAGAACACGTTTATAAGTAATTTTAAGAATAAAGAGATGCCAAGATGTGTACACAAGGATTAACAGAAAGTTTGGAATAACTAAATTAGCAGAATTGTACATCTAGAAAAATTTCTGGGACTGTAAATTCTTACATAAAAAATTGGGACACATATACAATATGCATAATATTCCTAGAGCAATCTTCAAGAAAGCAATAGGTGTATTGCAATGAGCATATAATACTTTTTTAAATCTAGAACTAGTAGCTGAGAGACAAACTATTTATCCGTTCCTATCTTTACCATTGTACACTTATTTTTCAAAAGGTTTTATGATTCTCTACAGAAAGAAAATTAACTTTAATGTAGTCAATTTCATGTAGTCTAATGTAACCAATTTGTAACAGTAGGAATATTGTTTGTACCAATCCTGTTTTTTTGTGTGTGTAATTAGGTATTGTTGACATTGAATAATAATACATTAGATGTATTTTCACTTTTGAGAGTGAAATTTGTATAAGGATTCACAAAGTTATGACAAGAATGTGACTGAGTTAGTAATTATATTCTTTTCTAAGCAATATGACTATATATACTATTTGAAGTATATTGTATGGCAGTATCAGCTATAGCTTAAAAATCTTACCTCCTGAAAAACTAGAGAATTACAAGCACCAATAAATATGTAAAGTAATATGTATTGGATTTATAGTGGCAAATACAAATAATAATAAACTTTAACAATGATTTCAATAAATTATATGATACACATGGTAGAATAATATGTAACTAATAAAAAGAATTACTCGTGGGTCCTTTGTTGCAGGAAATACATTTGTCCCCAACTTGCTTTCTGTTGAATGCAAAAAGGAAGTTGTCAGGAAACATCTATAATCCAATAAATTTTTATATGTAGGTCAGTAAAATACACAAATACATTTTTATTGGCACATATGAAGTATGAATGCTCATAATTCACGTTCATAATTAAAGTTGTGAAAAGTATCATCATGCTATAATCAATATCCATTTTAGTTAGAAAGAGAGGGGTTTTGGAAGAGAAAAAGATGAAATGTAGCAAAAAATGAAAAACAATTGTACAAATAGTATTTATCCAGTAAAAATGTCATACAAAATCCAATCTAGCTATTCAATATATTGCCTAAAATGTGGTAGCATAGTTGAGAACTACATCAGTATTATTAGATGAACAAAGGCACATTTGTTTAGCTGACTGAGAAGTGGGAAGTATATATGTTAAAATTCTGTTGCTTTAATGTTTTTAACAATTAAGAAACATTATTTTTAAAAAAGATATGGATGATCAGAGAAAACTCCACTTTATATTATGATATATGGCTAAACTGTCCTTGTTCATGTTTTTGTATACTCTAAGAATGGAAACTGTATTTTACAGAATCTACCACTGACTTGAATTATACCAGTCCCAAGGAAAGTTCCCATCATAATTTAACACTAGATCAGAGGCTATGGTACCCATGAGAAGTTAAGAATTTGCCTTTTCATAAATCTCTCAAAATTCTGCTCTTCTCTACCCCCTCATCAAAACCTGTCAGCACTGCTACTTCCGTTGGGGCCCTGTTTTTATTCTGTCAGTAAATCTGTCAAAACCTAGTTTTTCTTATTCTTATGAATTTACTTAAAATATTTCCCAAACATCTAGCTTTGAGTTATATTAGACCAAAAGGCATAGATATTTGAAGTAGGAGTAAAATACAGTAATTTTAAGTAATATGGTAACTTTTTTTTTTTTTGAAAGGGTGTATCACTCTAAAACACACACAGTGCAAAATCTAAAGTTAGGCTATCAAAATCTCTCCATGCTGTTGGAGGCATTTTCTCCTCCTCAATTCTTTTAGGTCAGTGGTTCCTAAAATATGGGCCCTAGAGGGAGACCTTGTGTGCTCCAGCTC
Organism: Cuniculus paca; assembly: GCA_004365215.1. Lineage (NCBI taxonomy): Eukaryota > Metazoa > Chordata > Mammalia > Rodentia > Cuniculidae > Cuniculus > Cuniculus paca. The sequence continues at coordinate 11,465 of RJWT010041051.1, forward strand.
AAAGGGAACTTCTTTGTAAACCCCAACACTGAAAAGTGTTAGAATCTCTATCTCCCATAATTCACATTACAGAAGACCATCTTTGCCTTACAGATGCCAGGGCGTTTTCAGTCTACTTTCAATAGTGCATTTTCAAAGGCTGGCTACCCTCTGGCAAAGCTTTGAGGAAAGCTTTGAAGAATGGCTTTCAGGAACAACCTGAGTAATTTGCAGAAAATCTCTGTTAGTCACCTGCCCAAACAAACACTATGATTTCTCACATCTACACTGCTAGCTTTCAGAAAACAACCAGTTATTTAAACTATCAAAGCATTTGTGGTGGAAAGAAAAAAGAGGATAACAAAACGAAATGTATTTAGATCCTTTTCAAAATTGTGATATTCTGTTTCAAGGCTATATATCTTCAATTCAAAAAAGTCTGAGCTCCTATATTTTATGCAGTGTAAATAAAATAGCCTAGTACTAAAATGTTTAGATTTAAGGAAAAGAGACTGCATTGTTGGTGAGTGTCTATCTTTCATAATAGTTAGGTTTACCAGTAGTGACTTTTTCCACATATTTAAGAACTTTTTCCAAGATCCTTCTATGAAATGTGAATAATAAAATTCTACTGTCTGCCTTGATTTACACACATACACAAATTGTGTCTTACATGTAGATGTTTGATTAAAAGAAGCAGAAAGAAGGTAACTAGATCACGAATATCTATTTTTCAATACTAAGGGTTAACAATATGTTAAATGAGTATATAACTGTATTTGGTACCACTGAACATTAGTCCCTGTATTTTATAATCAATAAAGAGAGAAATGATTTAGTTCTCTCAAAGTTCAGTTACCCACACTTTCTAGGAACAGAAGATATTGATACAAAATTAAAATTAGAGTTTCATGCCAAGCAAAGGTTGCAAAGGCAAGACAGAGTGACTTAAAAGA
>RJWT010041052.1:0-12407 GCA_004365215.1 Cuniculus paca
TATTGGTAATTGTGTTTCAGCGACAAGAAAGTAACAGAGAGAGAGAGAGAGAGAGAGAGAGAGAGAGAGAGAGAGAGAGAGAAAGGCTACTGCGAAGATTTTTAGGTCAGTTGTGAACTTTTGAGTGCCAATCAGAATATGTAGAGGGGCAAACTAATGAAACTGGACAAAGAATGACTGGGGGAAAGGCAGAATAAGGAATGACAAAGTCCATACAGAGCCAGTATTAATTAATCTTCTTTCCACCAAAAACAGTAGAAAAATATCAGTCTACCCCACTCAGCAGAGCTTTGCTTCATTATTGGGGAAAAATTCCACCTACCAGCTGAGCAAAAGTACATTTTTAGAGAGTGTTTTAGAGACTAAAATACCTTTTTCTCTGCATTATCTCACTGAATTCGTTCTTTGAAAGCAACCTGTGATGGATATCACAGCAAGCTATTTTAAAGATAAGGGCACAGACACAGGAAACTTACCTGCCTTTCCCAACCTGGCTGAGCACATATAAGGTTCAGGGAAAGATAAATTCAAGAACTCGGAAGCACAATACATCTGAAGCATTACCCCAGCACTTGGCTCTGCGAATTCCTCGTGGTACTGATTTTCCTCTCCCATGAGGCCTACAGGGAAGTGGAGGACACCACTAATTTACTGGAGAGGTAGGAAATGATTGAGCTGGCCCCGCAATTTTTCCAGCTCATCTGAGTAACATCTGATATGAATGCTATGTCTAAAAGGGAATCGTATGTAAAAACAATGAACACCTAAAACTTTCTTGGGGATGCACCATATTGGAGATCTGAAGCCTTTAAAAAATTCCAACAGATCACATTTGGGATGAAGTATTTGGTTTACATTTGGGAGTCCTTGCATGAAAATGATTTATAGTGTAGTAGGTGCTCATAGCTGGAAAGCCTATTCCCCCCTCACCCTAGGGGACGTGATCGCAGAGTGAAAGATTGGGTAGAATTATGCATTCTTTTGAAACTGCTGTCTCTCTTCATTTCGAGAGAATCTGAATGGTGGCATTTGGGTGAATTAAACGTGCTTATGACGTGACTTGACCACACGCAGCCCTTAAACCATCCTTTGACCGTTCCGTGCCTGTAGGAGGTGATACACACTAACCCCGGGCTCTTCCGACAGAGCTCAGAGTTGTCCCCAGGACCCACCTCCACTCAGGGCTGACCCCAGGCAGCAGTCACCAACAGATGGACACTGGCGTGGATGTGGGTAGCTGGTTTTCAACTCTGAACTGTATCAATGCTACCCACTTAAAGCATTTTGAAAAGTAGCAGCCACTAGGAAATGTAGACACTTTAATTTCAAGTATGGAAGGCAGAACTAGCCCAACTCCTGACCCCTGAGTGTGAGCGCCTGTGCCTGTATGAAACTGCTGTGGAGGAGTCTGCAGGCCAAGTGGGAGAGAGGATGGGAAGCATGGCCTGAGCTCAGGAACCAAGAGGCTTTGAGTCTCTTGCTCAAGCAGCAACCAAGGGCCAGAAAGTGGAAGAAACACAGGGTTTCAGTCAGAATGCCAACTCTGCCACTAAACGGACCAACTTCTGTTGGTCCCATCACATCTGAGTGCTGCAGCTCTTCCTTCTTCTCCAAGATGCAGATGTTAAGCCTTCTTGATCCCTTGTGAAGTTGGGAAGACTGAAGGAGTGGCAGGGGTGGGCTAGAATGAACGGTCATTGCAGGAAACCCTTCGGGGCAATTCCACCCTTGATCCAGTGTCCTGGAGCCCGGTGTGGGTGGCACCAGCCAACTTCATTCTCGCCACCCTTCAGCCCTGCATTCCTGAGGCCCCTTCCTGTTGAATGCTTCTCCACACCAATCTGCCTTCACATAAGTCAGTAAATGGACAGATGAGCCAAATGCGGCATTAGAATATTTGCAAAGGGTGGCTCTCAAGACAACAGACTCATGAAATAATCCATTTTGGCATGGGGTGAATTTATTCCAACCAAAGGGCCATCACCAGTGTCAAAGGCAGTTAGCGTCATGCTGCCTCTGTATCTATTTCTTGTTAGCTCTCCAACATCAAACAGTAAACACATTTCACTGTTTTGCAAACCTCTCCCAAACAAATATTCTGACAGCAACGTTAACCACTCTTCTCCTCTCCTACCACCCCTCCCTTGGCTTTGCCTTTCTCCTGCTCTTTCATTCCAAACTTTTCAAGTTCAAGACCCTGGGAGCCTGCTGAGCTCATGAGCAGGAACTGAAGAAAGTTCCGACAGAATATTTTCTCTCTTGATCACCTTTCTCTTCACCACAGCTAAAAATATACATTTCTCCATCCCACCCTGTCAATTCCCCTATAATTAGAAGGGCGGCCAGAGTCTCACCTGCCAAATCTCTATCCCAGAACAGAATTTAGGGAGCAGGTGGGGAAGGTGGGTGAGGAGAGGAGGGTAGAGCTGGGGTAGCAGAAGCCCAGGGGTTTGTGCTAACAGCTCCTGTTCAGTGAAGGGAGGGAGGCTCGTGTAGGAAGGGTGGTCTCCTATTACTGGAGGAGATGGCTACTGGGGGTCCTTTCCTATCCTCAAAACACTAGTCAGTCTTTTCACAGCTGCTAGGTATTTGAATAAGGCCGATCTTCAAGGAGCTCACTGCTTCGTACCAGAGAGGAGCAGAAGAACAGTCTGAAAGCTGAGTGAACAGTAGTCTTAGACGGGGTTTAAATATTAGCGTTGGTTATTCCTGAATTAGGATCTGGGCTTGAGGAACATACTATTTCCTGCATTTTCCTCTATTGCTTGTTATTTCTTTAAAATAATGAGCACGTGCACTTTATAAAAGTGAGAAATTCATTACTTTAATTAAAACAGTGTAAGATGGTGAGCTTTCTAGAAGTCCATTACAGCCTGGAAGTACACAGGTCTGAAAGCAAGTGGGACCCTTTGGTTGAAGACAATTTCTGAACCGGAGTATAACTAATTTTTTTAATATAGGCCCAGTTTTAGGTTTTGAGAGAACATAATTGCTGGAACAGAATATGAGGTGGGAGAGATGACGGGTAGAACAGAGGGCCAGGCATGGGTCAGACTGAGAGGGTCTTACATGCCAGGCTAACGCGCTCACATTTCTCAGCTCTTCAGCCAGAAGAATGGATGCTTGTGGCAGCATGAGGCGGCATGGCAGGGAGACCTCAGAGCCCCCAAATAAACCAACACAGTGCACTCTTCCTCAGACATCTGTGCTACTTGAAACTTCTTGGGAAGGGGTTAAGTTATTCTGTAATGGTTAGAATTCTATAGATAGGTAATTAAAAAACTTACTATAGCATTCAAGTAAGTCCATGTAGAACATGACAGCACCTGTGAGCAGATTGGATGTGTGTGTGTCCTCTGCTCTGTTGTTGGGGGCGCTCTCTTGGATAGGTTAGAGAAGGCCAGCTGTGGTGACCGGAAGTGAAGGGTAGTGTCGCTATCTTGTTTCTGTTTCTGAAAGGTCACCCAGTAGCTGGCATGCAGAGGAAGGGGGAGATCTGAAGCATGAATGCCAGTTAGGAGGCCTTCAGAATAGTTTGTCATGGGCATGCCAATGCCTGACCATGGGGCAGATGTGTGAGGAATGTAGGAACAGATGGACTGAATGTTTAGGGGGAGGGAGGGATAGGTAGGAGTGGAGAATAAGTCTGTCTGTGATCAGTGGGGGAAGGGATAACATCAACCACAGCAGTAAGCTTAGGGGGAGGAAGAGGAAGTTTTATTTTGCATATCTAGATGGTGCTGAGCATGTGATGAGTCAGGGAACAGGTTCCAGGGTTGGGGGAGAGATAAGGGCACAACAGTATGACAACAATTTCAGGGAGCTGGTGGAAGACGAGGACCAGATGAGGAGAACCCCTTCTCTTGTCCTCCAGCTGCTCCATGCAGCCTATGAGAACCTTCAGCCTTTGCTTCCCCAGCTGAGATTGCACATCTGTCTTGTGTCTTCTGGGCAAAGGTTGAGTCAGTTTTCAGCTTTTAGCTTCCTCTGAAGCCTTCTCTCCTAGGTGGGAATGCCTTCTTTTATTCCTTTTCTGGGTCACCCAAAGTTTCAGACACAGCATTTGTAACACCTCACGAAATATTCCAGAATGTTCTAGATTCCCTGGATGCCTTTCTCCCTCCACTGTGGGCTGGTATGCCTAGCCTTGTGTTGAGTAGGTGCTCAGTGAGTATTCTCTGGATGAGTGAATGCTTTTTGAATTCTGCTTCAAAAAGGAAGGAGAAAGAAGCAGAAAGTGTGTGTGTGTGTGTGTGTGTGTGTGTGTGTGTGTGTGTGTGTGTGACTGAGAGAGGGAGAGGGAAAGAGAGAGAGACAGAAAGAGAGAGAGAGATCTCCCTCAAAAGCACCAAACATTTCAAAGAATTATGTTCACTGAGAAGTGATTGGGATATGCCCTTGCCAAGAATAAGTTTCTGGTAGTGTTATACCTTGTATCTAGATGTCCTCCTGTGACGTTTCAGAGGTGGCTGGATCTAGGTTGTGTGAATATGGATTAAGGGTGTGTAATAACTAAATCAGTCCACTGAATGGTTTAGCATAGTTCAGTGTGTGGATAATGGGAAGACCCATCCTGGGTGTGAGTGGCACCTTCCAGTAGGCTTGTAGCCTGAATGGGATAAAAGGAAAAGGAAGGCTTGTTGCTGCTGTTGCTGCTGCTGCCTGATTGCCTGCCTACCATGGACTCTTTCTCCTTTGTGATGCCCCTCTGCAATTCTACCCTGCCCTGGAGCCAGCTGACTATGGACTGAATCTTCTACAAACTGTGAACTAAAATAAAACTTTCCTCCTTTAACTTTGGATGTGGGTATTTTGCTTCAGCAAAAGAAAAGTAACTAAAATAGGCAGGTTGGGGATGGAAACATTACAATGAGTGTGTGTGTATGTGTGTGTGCATGTGTGTGTGTGTGTGTGAAAGAGTGGCCAGGGGATAAGACAGTGGAGACATTGATTAAAGACCTTTGTTCCCCCATGAAGCTCAGACTAAAAGAGAAGGAGAAAGATAAGATAATAATTACAAGTGACAGATTTTAAGACTTGAGGGGTAGGAAGTGCAGAGGGAGAATCCGACCATGTGGGCTGAATGGGTACAAGTGACTGGACTGAAGTGAATGACCAAGAGCAGAAGTGGAAGGCTTCGCTTTGACTTGAAGCTGGATAGATCTTCCACTATGGGGTAGATAGAAGGTGAGGTGAAAGGCTAGGGTAGGTGACAAGGATCACTTGAGTTGAGGGAGGGTGGTGAGTGGGAGAGGAAGCTAGTACAAACAAAAGACTTATGACTGATTTGGATCCACCTGATCTCCAGTCCTCATGTTTATCTGACTTTCTTGCTGAGCTGAGAAGTCCATGTAGAGCTGCAGTGAAGTGAGTTTGCAGGAGAGGCATGACGGAAGAATGAGAGGGTGAGAAAGCAAAGAGCCTGGCTTAGGGGTAGTTGAAGCTCATGCCAGACTTCTACAGTGTACAGGAAAGGAAGGAAAAGACAGGAGAATGGGAGAATACACAGGTTCCAGATAGAAATTATGCAGGTAAGAAAGCAAGAAAAGAAGGTTGTGATTTGAGAGAGGAATGATAGAGTTTGAGAGGCAGAGAGAGCTGTGCCATGTTTAAGACACGGGAGGTTGAAAGTCACACAGATGCCTTTGAAAACTGGAGTCATGTCCAGGCCAAGGGGGAGTCCAGGATGTCATTTCAGGTGCCAAGTCACCAGGAAGGTCCAGGGTGTGACAGGAAGTGGCTGGGAACAGGCCAGCCAGAGGGCTAGATTTAGAAGAGGAGGGAGTTTTGTACATTCTTGGAAGCACAGTGGTGTAAAAGCATGGAGTTTTCTGAAGTCCAGATGCTGCCACCTGGGGTCAGATCCCCACCCTCAAGCACAAGCTGATCTCTCCTCCTTCAGCCCCTCCTATACATACTCCTACCTGCAGCCTGCTGTCAACACACTGGGCTAAAATCCTGATGCCATCCTCTTTTCTCTTCAGAGACCTCCAGTGACTCCTCGAGATCTAACCTTAACCTTCTCATCCACCTTAATTTTTCACCATTTTCATGGCAGAGTCAACCCTAAGCATATCAATTACTTATCACTCTCAACACAACTGTTGTCCTGACCTAGAATGGTGGCTACTCTTGTTCTAGCTCCCAGACAAGTCGCACCTTCTTCAGTTACAGCAAGATGATAGCCATGTCTTTCATTCTCTTCATGAAAACTTCCAGGATCGAAATGGTGATTGTGGCCTCCTGTGAACCTTATTCATTTTGGCGTACAATGGCACCCTGCTATGCATTTTATTTAATGGGTGCTTGTGTGCTGGGTCCCTTTACCAAGGGGCAAGTTTCTGGGTGATGGGGCTCAGCAGGTGGACAACACAGTCCTTCACTGGTATCCCAGGAGTTACCAGGACTCAGGACCCTTGTCCACCAAGGTGCTCTGTAGTCAGGTGTGTTTGGAAGGGTGGTGCCTATTTTACCCCCTTGTGGAGATGTAGAACACATCCTTATTTTGGCTGGTGGCCACTTCTACATTCTAACAATGTATTGTAGATTTTGTTTTGGTCAATATTTAGCATTAATGCAGTTATGAGGTCTGAATTTTGTTCACTGAAAAGCCAAGGAATGCTCTATTATTTCATGTCCTTTCTCATGTGCTTGTATCAGGATTTATAACAGCTTCATTTATACTTTTATAGTATTCGTCCTCAGAAACAGCAGCCCTCCTGTTTCCATCTGGATCAATGCCACTGGCCCTCTGGGACTCTATTTTTCCAAATCCCTTTCCCAGCACTCACCTTTCCCATTCAAATTTTCTTCTGAGCCATTTCCAAGGGTCTATGTTTTTCTCTTTTTGAATTCTTCCTTGTGCCTTCTGATTCCTATCTAACAGCTTCCTGAGCATCTGCATGTGCCTTGTAGGTCTAAAAATAGCTTTATTCTGTCTTCATGCTGAAATTATAGTTTAGTTGGAAATTTAATTCCAGGTTGCAAATAAATTTTCCTCTGAATCTTGTCTTATAACATCACATGCAGTTATTGAGAAGTCAATTGTCTTTTGTATTTTGAGTCTTTTGATGTGACGTTTTTCCTTTCTGGAAGTGTTTAAAGGATTATCTTTAGCCCTGTTGGTCTAAAGTTTTGTGAGGAATCTTGATGTGAGGTCTTTATTCATTTATTTTGTTGGCAATCAGAGAGTCATTTCAATCAAGAAACTCATGTTTCAGGTTATGGAAATGCTTTTGTAGTACACAGTAGATGATTCTCCTGTTTTTTCCCCATTCTTTGTTTTTGCAGTATCTGCTAGATAATTGTTGGAGCTCTTGGATTATCCTGTGAATTTGTTTTCTGCTTTTTATCTTTGTCTTTTATTTTCTTCATTTTGGAAGATCTCTGACTTGGTCTTTGAGTGATTCTATGAAAACCTGAATTTCCTCTATTATATTTTTATCTTCCTGGAATGCTCCCATACGCTCTCCTGCAGCCTGCCATCAGCATTCCGGTTTTTATTCTTTGTTTAAAATTACTTCCTACTTTTGGTTCCATGGATGCAATGTGTTCTCATCTTAATTTAAAAAATTTGAAGTGTTTTTTTAATTGAAATTTTATTCTCTTTTCCACAGAAAGGTTCTTTTTCTCTGTTTATTTTGATTGCTGTCTTAAATATTTCACGGTTGTCACCCAAATTTATGAGTAAGGCCCTAAAAAATGATCAGGAGGTCTCTCCCTCTTGCTCTCTCTCTTTCTCTCTCATCTCTGTCTCTCTCTATCATAGTGGTGGGAAGAGGATTTAGTATTTGGCTTCATTGTAGAGGGATCAAGTACCAAGCAGGACACAGATCTTTTTCTTTTTTGGTAGAAAAACAGGAGAATTCATTTTTAAGGAAAATCAGTCTCTTCCTGGGCCTCTTTCCTTCCTTTCTCTTCTCTCCCTCTCTTGCTTTTCCTCCCTTTCTCTCTGTTTCTCCTTTTTTCATGTCTATCAGTATAACTGTTTCTCTATCTAAGTGTTTCGCTTCTTAGAGTTGGGAGGATATAGGGAGCTAGAGAGGGTGTTTTTCACTGTTTGAGATACACCATTTCCCTTAGTTCTGTTTTTAACCCAAGTCTTAACCCTGCCTTCCTTTTTGCAGGCCTCCCTGCCCTGTACCTTAGCATTTTCAGCTCAGTGTAATTAGGAGTTCCACTTATGCTTTACCATCTGGACAGGATGGATGATCTAGAGCTTTCAGGGCTGGAGAAAGATCTGGATAGCATCAAACTCTGATGCTGTCCATTCTCTTCAAAGACCTCCAGGGACTCCATAAGATCTGACCTTAACCTGCTCATCCACTTTAACTTTCAGTGTTTCCCTGGCAGAAAGAGCCAATTCTAAGCACACCAATTCCTTATTACCCCCAAACACAACTGTTGTCCTTATCTGAAACCATGGCCTTTCCCCTCCCATTTCACACATTTTTCAATTATGGGGAGCTGATATCCAGTTTTCCATCCTGTAAAACTGTTCAGTGCAGCTTTCTCAGCTCTGACCCATCCACTGTTTCTAGGGACCCCATGCCTCACATTGCCAGATGTCTGGATACTTTGCCAATGAACCAGCGTGCAATGTGTGGACCTCCCTCTGCAGGCTCCTGGAGTGCAGCCTTCTCCTTCTGCCCAGCCAGTTGCTGATCCTTGGCTCACATTTTGTGTGGTAAAAGTAAGTTGAAACTGCTTCTCTGCACTGACTCTTCTTTTTTTCTGCTGGCAGTTATCACTTATTTCATCACTTCAGAAAGCTTCACAAATGTTCAATTTCACATTTTCATCAGAAAACCTAGTATACATTTTTGTGCAAAAAAAAATGCTATGTAAGCTATCATAAGCCCAGCACTGCCTAGCACAGCAAGTGTCCCTTGAGAACCTGATGACTCACTTAGTGACTCAGCCTTCGTGACCAGGTCTAGCACTCTGTGCTGTTAGTCTACACACTGAGCCAGGGGACATGAAGAGCAGATGATCCCTCTGGGAGGCATGTGGGTAGGTGAGAACTGCTCTTCCACTAGATCTTGCTAGGTCTAGTGGATGAGGAGTGAGGGAATCCTGGGGGGTTTTGCATCTTTGTTCTCAGCCTTCAATATTAGCACATTGCGTGATTCAGGCTGCGCAGTGAGTGCCATATCTAGCCAATGTGGGAATGAATAACATCCATGACATTCTTGGCCCATGGTCTTTACATTTTCAACCACCTTGAATTTGATCATTAAATCCCTGTAGCAGATTGGAAGCCTTCCAGGAAGAGCCCCTAAACCATCAGGAATGAGAAATACAGGGGTCACAGCCAGGTTTCTAGGGATCGCCTTCGCTTCCCTTGGCTGCTAAAAAACCAAGTAGACTTCTAGGTCTTCTTTACCTTGAGCTTTCTCATGGTCTCTGGGAAAGTGAGCTTTGGCCATGGGCCTCCGGCCATGATCCTTCATGCTTTCTGTAGAGAGCCTTGCATGGAGGATAGTGTTTCTGTGTCCTTGCCAACACTGGGCTCAAGGACCTTAGCCAAGGTCCTCAAGCAGATCTCTCCATGTCCTTTGCTCTTGGGCATTGGCACTGTCTTTATCTATCTTCTGCTGCTATGACAAAATTCCAGATGGGATGATTTATAAACAGTAGCTCACTTGGCTCACGATTCTTGAGGCTGGGAGATCCAAGACTAGAGGGCTGCATCTGCTGAAGACCTTGCCATGTCATAACATGGTGGAAGGTATTGCATGGGGAGAGGAAGAGGGAGAGGGAGAGAGAGAGGGAGGAAGAGAAGGTCACACTCATACTTTTATCAGGATTTCACTCTCATGATAACTCACCCATTTCCATCACTAAGTCATTAATCCATTCCAGAGGGCAGAGTCCTCTCTCAAGCTATCATCTCTTAAAAGTTCCACCTCTTTATACTGTTAAGTTGGGAATTCAGTTTCCAAATATGAACTTTGGGTGAATGTGTCTTCCATCAGAGCTGTGGCCACCTTAGGAAGCTACAGTGATAGAGGCTCAAATGCCCATCTCCATTCAGCTGGATCATTACCTGAGGCTTGGAGAATCCTACCTTTTCCCTTTAGTTGGCCTCTACCTCTTGAGCAACTCAAGACTGTCTTCCAGGGGTTTGCAACTAGCTCTTGGTTTTTTTTCTTTGAAGCATGAAATAGTGTCAACCCTATTTTGAGACACTTAGATCTAGTCTCAGAACAAGATTAGCCAACTTTTGAGCTTGCAACTGGGTTTTCCAATCCTCCTTTGAGGCTCTGAAAGGAATGAGAGTGGAAAGCATGTGGTGTCTCGGCATGTGATTTAGTCAAACTCTGTAGTTGGACAACCTGGTTAGGGTTAGCCAGGAAAATTCTATACTTTCCTGCTCATAAAAGTTCCCTCTCCTCTTAACATCTACTAGCACCTGTACCAGTTATACCCCCACTGGAAACAACTGGCACACTCAAAATAGGATAATTGTAGGAGGACTAATTTTCAAAGGGATGCATTCCCAAGGTGCAGGCAGTGTGTAATGGATAGTGCATGGGCCTGGAGCCAGCTGCTGCTGTTAGCTCCTCTTCCTGAGGGCAGGGAAGATAACAGAAGATGGGAGATCAAATTTGTTAGCTGAATGGCAGTTTCTATGCAAAGCTCCAATTCTGTGACTGTTCTTTTCCACAGTGGCCTATGAGTCTCTAGTGTGGTGGGGTGGACACTGATTCATGGTCCAGCTTGGCAGCTCTTACTATCAGAGCCCGGGCTTGGTCCTCACCATATGTGACCTGTGACTGCAGGAAGTGAGGATCTTCAGTGCTGCCTTGGGGTGTTTCCATTATCCACTCACCCTTTTAAAATAAAAAAAAAATCCTGTAAGAAAGAATCATTTTAAACCTTTGTCTTATTTTATTAGCACATTTTTAGTGTAAAGAGTAAAGAATTTTGTTGTGGCATAGTTATACGTTTATATATCACACTTTGATCTTTTCTATCCCCGTTACCCTCCATCAATCTCTCCTTCTCACATTCCCTTTCTCTAGCAGTGTCCTTCTATTTTTATGTCATCTTTATTTAGCCTCTAGGCCCCACATATGAGGCTGAACATGTGATACCTTTGTGAAACTGGTTTATTTTACATAGCGTGATATTCAGTTTCATTCATTTTCCGGCAAATGATCGCATAACGTTCTTTACAGTGAACTCTTCCTCCATCACGTACATGTCTCACATTTTCTTTACCCATTCATGCGTTGATGGACACCCAGGCTGTGTTGTTAACTTAGCTATTCTGAACTGCACCACAATAAACACGGAATGCAGGTGTCTCTATGGAACGCTGGCTTTAACTCCTTTGTGTCTACATGGAAACGTGGTATAGCTTGGAGTATGGTAGTTCTATTTTTAGTTTGTTAAAGAATCTTCCTCCTGATTTCCATAGTGACCGTGCTAATTTACATTTCCATCAACAGAGTATAAGGGCCTCACCCAGGGGTTCTTGGATCACCTGTGGGCTCTGAGGGGTGCAGTTACTCATTTCCCTGGTTGTCACTACTTTTTCTCAAACCTCTGTGTTCTGTTTCTTCCCTCCTCCTTTCCCTCTGTCACCCTTTCACCTACCACTGCTCTACTTTCCACCTATGCCTCTGCTTTGTTCCAAATCTCTTTTTTCCCTTCTTCTTTTCTTGTGTTTTTCAGTCTCGTCTCTCTTTTGTGATAGCTTTTTTATTAGTCTGTGATAGTTTTTTTTTTTTAATCCCAGAAGTGTATCTGCTAATTGTATTTTCAGGAAAATAATTATGCAAGTTGAGATGATTAGATAATGAAAGCATTCTCTGGCCTCTTTACCAAATGATGATGGGATGGGGATGGGATCCAAGATCCTTTCTACTGAAGCCCACAGGTTGGCACAGCCCTTCTCACAACACTGGGAACATTCGGGATGGACTCCGATCCCTCCCAGGCTCTGCCAGATAGTGACTTCTGGAACTCAATCTGGGAACACTCATAGCTACTTTGTGGCCCTCCAGGATGGCAATGACCAGAAAGTCCCAGAATGTGGCTTGGGGCTGAGGACCCCCTGGCTTTCTTAGATCTATATGAAGACCCTTGAAGTTTCTCAAACATAGTGTGTGTGTGCCCTCACGCACACACACACACTCACACGCATGCATGCGGCAAGATTCTGGCTTCCCTCAGGCAGAGGGTCTTGGGGGTACTAAACTGCTGAAACACATCCACTCAGGGATTGCTTCATTGCTCACTAATGGTGGCCATAAGTTTTCTGCTTACTCTCTCTTATCCTACAATGGGCACAGGTCGCATGCTTCCCTTTCTGGGTTCAGTTCTCAGTCTAGCCCAGCTGACTTGTGGGACTTTCTGGACACATCTGGGCCATCACAGGAGTCTGTCACACCCCCACA
>RJWT010041053.1:0-12390 GCA_004365215.1 Cuniculus paca
ATTTTTAAATGATGCTCATCTTTTTTTTTTTTCATCTGGTGGTAAAACATTAGTGCAACTTTTCTTCAAAATAAAGTTTACCACAGATGTAAATGAATTTTTCCCAATTGAAAATGGCCCTTCAGCTGCCGTTAAATAAAATTTCTCAACCTAACTTAAATTGGAAAAGAACTGGTGGTTATCATTATAAGCAAAAACATGAAGTACTTAGAGCATTCCTTACATTGCTCTTTCCAACACAAACCTAGAAAGAACAGAGATGCTTTAGAGAACTTTAGTTGCTTTTGAAAAGGCACATGGGTGTGAATTTTTAAAAAAACATTCTAGACATTGTGCCACCACCACTCTGTCTCTGTGCAGAGATGACATCTGTGACTAACTGGGGTAGACAAGAATGTTTTTCAAGCTGAAGAAAGCCAGAGCCAAAATTTAACTGCACAGTAACAATGCACTTTTCTTCATGCAGCCTTGTGTTTCCTATATATTTAATTTTCTCATGCATTAGAATACATAAGGCTGTATTCTAATGATTTTACAATATGGAAAAAAATTTAAGGAAGGACATCACTTGGAGAAGAGAAAAGGGAGAACCTTTACCACAATGAAAAATAGATACATTCGTACCCAACAATATAAGAAGAATATAATCCATTTAAATTTCCAGAAATATATTCTCAAAACTTCATTTATGAGAAAGATCCCTCCCCTGTGGCATTACCTGAGGGGAGGGTCATCAGTTTGTTTCCATAGAAAATAGTTCAGCACAACAGGAAATAGTTTGCCTTTGGTCCATGTGTCTGTTAGCTTAAGGACAGTCACACTGCCCCGCTCAGTTCAAAAACCAACATGTGAATTTAAAAATATATTCATCTGTTATTTCATTCTAAAACTTGCAAAGTTGTTCTGTCCTCATTCGCTGTCTTTTCAGTTTGGGAATCCACTGTTGGTTTGGTCTTTAAACCCTCAGCACCTTCATGATCTTTCCCAGCAGCCTCAGTACCATCTGCTTGGTTAGGCTTGCTCTCCTCTTGGTTCATGAGTACAGGGGTCACGTGATCCAAGTCTGCTTCCAGAAGTTCAGTTTGTACTTCCACTGGCATCTGATTTACCCGTTCAACATGCAACTCCTCGACATGTACTTCAGTGCCTTCTTCAGTCTGAATTCGACCCACTTCTAGATAGCTCACTTGGACCTGCTCTGGAAGCTCACTCATATGTGAATCATGTACTTGGCCATCCTGAAGCAGATCTGGATGGACTTGTTCCACAGTCACTTGTGCTGAATCCACCTGAACCTGAAGCAGTGGTAACATATGCACCTTCCCAACCTGTTCTATGATAGTCATTGATGTCACCGGTTCAGTTTGCACATGCGTTTCTACTGAAAGGACTTCTTCAGTTATTAGACGCTCTGAAATGTTGTGAGATTCATTCAGATGCCTCCTAAATTCATTTCCTTGCATAAACCACAAGTCACACAGAGTGCAATGGTTGGGTTTATCTCCAGTGTGTATTACCAAGTGATCTTTGAATTGGTCCCAACTATTAAACACACTGTTACAGACCTGAAATAACCAAATATATGTTAACAATGCTAATATTCAAACTGAAGGAAATATGAATACTTTTGTTCTCTGTGATACACTGATACTATGCTGAAGATCATTCTGAATATGGTACTAATTGTAGTACTAATGGTATAATCTGGTCCAAACTATTTTGTTTCTTTGGTTCATCTGGTCTTTTAGTTGATACACCAAACAAATATATTCTGAGGAACATTTCAATATTATTACTGAAGTAGCATATAAATTTTTTGTGTGTGTGTGGTTTTTTGGGACAGGGTCTCTCTATGCAGTTCAGGCTGGCCTTGGGCTCACTTTGTAGCTCAGGCCAGTCTTGAACTCCCAATGATCCTCCTGTCTCAGTCTCCCAAGTGCTGGGATTACAGGAGTGTAGCACCACGCCGGCTTAAATTCTTAAACTATAAAGTAACTACACTGTAATTTCTCCCATAATTTCAACATTTATAACTGTTGAAGAGTATTTGGTATAAAAACGTAATAATCATGGAAGAAAGCTGGTCTGCCTTTCCTGTGCTTCCAAATTCAAATGACTGGTGTGCAGTTAAGAATAACGTGTTTCAGAATACCTAATATTCAGGACATAATTTTTATTAACATTGGTGCCACCTAGGGTTGAATACAAAAAATGATTCTATTCGCCCTTGTAAAATTAACAATGTTTTTACTCTCATTTCTTTTGAAACCATTAGCTCTATACTTTGTCTTTAGATTCTCTGCTGTTTCTTGACTTTAAATAGAGTTGTGTCTTGGTACAGTTAGAAACACCGTAAGACAAAACTGCATCTAATGAACCTAACCTACAGTTAGCACAACAGTACACCGAAGAGTATCAGTTGTTTACCCTCAAGATAGCACAGGTGACTGAAAGTCATGGTTCACTGATGCTGCCCAGATTCATGAGACAGCATCAGCTACCTATCACTACTAGATCAGGAAAAGATCAAAATTCAAAATTTAAGGCATGGTTTCTAACTGAATGTTTATTACTTTCACACTGTTTTAAAGGTGAAGAATCCTATGTTGAACCACGCTAAGTCAGGGGTCATTACCTTTCATGTTTAATGACTATAAACAGGTTCTTTTGGAGAGGGGAAACACCCATACGTACCTGACATTCGTAAAGCTTCTTCCTTCCTTTTTTTGCTCCCACACCGGTTTGGCATGCAGTGAGGTGACATTTCAGAGTGCTATTTCTAGCAAATCGTTCATGACAATTTGGGCATTCAAAAGGTTTTTCACCTATTATAAGACAAATTAAGAAATACAGCAAAAGCAAGTTTCAGAGTTTACTTTGTTCTTTTTGGTTAATGTAACACTTTTCAGTAGTACTGGGGATTGCAGAAATTTACCCGTTAGGTAAGCATTTTTAATAACATGTTCTTAAGAGGATACATACAAATTTATAATTATTTTCACCATATCCAAAAGACTTCTCTAAAGATGGCAGTATGATTTACTGGTTAATTATAAGTGAACTCTGGTGAAGATAAGAACATTTAGCCAGACATGGTGATACAAGCCTGCAATCCCAGCACTCAGGAGACTGAGGTAAGATTGCGGAGAGTCTGAGGCCAGCTGGAAATACACAGTGAGACAGTCTCAAAAAACCCAAACCAAAAGCAAACCAAGCCTAAAAACAAGATACTTAGATCTGTGAGTTCTGTTCTATATTTGCGCATTTCTCTTAATATAGGGAAATGCATCATTATGACTTCCGCAAGTGTTTTTCATACACTTACCACGTACCAGACCACGGATAATGACCTTTGTTTCAAAAACTATCTTATTAAAGGCCAAGGCAGCCAGGTGTGGTGGAGCGTACCAGTAATCTAAGCACTCAGGAGACTGAGGCAGGAAAATTGTGTTTGAGGTCAGCTTAGGCTACATTGTAAATTTAAGACTAGCCTAAGCTACATACGGATACTGTCTCAAAAAACCCCAAACAACAACAAAATCAAAGGCCAGGGTATGAAGGAAAAATACATGAAAATAAACTCAATGCACTGGAGTCTCATTGCAGAAGACGCCCACACAAAATAATGTACTATAGCAACACAAAAGGGAGATTTTCTACCTGGAATGGAATGAGAGAAAGAAAGGGGAAAAAGGGGTTTACTCTAGGCAGAGGCACAGAAGTAGAAAACAACATGCTGCATGAGGAGTAAGGAGAGAGAAATCAATTGACTCTCAGATCTCTGGCTTAAAATGTCAACCAGGAATCCAAGGAGGTTTGGAGTGCAGTATCCTGGGGAAGATTATGGATTCAGTTTTGTTAAATTCAAGGTATTCAGAGCAGTGCAGTGTCTGGTAGCTAGCTGCACAGACAATTCTGGAGCCAAATCTGATACACAGATGTGGTGTTATTTATTTTCAGTACAAGGAATAATTCAGCTATGGATAAAATTAGTTTGAGTATAACAAAATCAGGACTAGAACCTTGTGAAACATGAAGTTAAAAGAAAGTAGGAAGCCGGGCCTGGTGGCACACATCTGTAACCCCAGCACTCGGGAGGCTGAGACAGGAGGATTGTTGCGAGTTCAAGACCAGCCTGGGCTACAAAGTGGTCTCAAGGCCAGCCTGAACAGCATAGCGAGACCTTGTCTCAAAAAGACAAGGGCCAGGGATTTAGCTCAGTGATGTAAGCGCCTGCTGGCAAGTGCGAGGTTGTGAGTTTGATCCCCGGTGCTGGGGGGGGGATGGTATAGGAGAGCTAGAAAAGGAAATAGAAATTGAATGTCCAAGAAGTAGAAGAAAACAGAAAATTAACACTAAGTGACATAACTGGCACAGTGGGAGTAATAGCCAGACTCATTTGGGAAGAGGGTGTTATATGCACATAAATAAGAATGGCAATTCTTTGAAGGCCTTAGAAAGTAGAGTAGATGTGGCCTGGATAGCAAGTCAATATGAGGGTTTTTCAAACTAGTAGAAACTATCATTCACTGATTTGCTGTGAGAAAAGGAGGTTGCAGAGAAGAGTGTGAGTGACAGACAGGATATGGTCTTGGAAGCAACATCAAGGTATAGGATCAAGACCTACCTTGAAATGGGTAATCTGTCCCTTTGGAATAAAAGATAAAAAGACACGCTGGAGGGCTGGGGATCTAGCTCAGTGGCCTAAGCGCCTGCCTGGCAAGCGCAAGGTTGTGAGTTCAATCCCCGGTCCCGCGGAAAAAAAAAAAAGAAAAGAAAAAGACCCGCTGGTACAGTTAAGCTGTGGGTAGGAAGACAGCTATGCCATCTGCTAAAGGTTGGGTGAAGGTAGGGATCTTGAGTATGTATTACAGTGAAGATCTGGAATACCAATTAGGAAATCAGACACCAAATGCCTACGGTCTGAGACATGCATTTTCTCCATTAGTGCTCAGCAATGATGGAGGAGTAAATAGCTGCAATATTTCCTGATGGAAGGATTCAAAGAACAAGCAGAGTCTGTCTAAGCAAGAAAATGCTCAGAGCACAAGAAAAGATACATATAATGAGGTCCATGAAAGACACAGAAGTCAAGAACAGGGCAACAAACTAGGAAAAAAGGATATGGAAGAGCTAGAGGGCTTAGGACAAAGGACAAGAACAGTTAAAAGAAAGGGGCATTCAGGGATAGGATGCCTGCAAAGAACATTAAGCTTTCAGAGGTGGAGCCCCAGCAATGAGGTCCCAGATGTGACCCTCACACTTAAACACAATGACACAGTTAAGTAACTGAGCTATATATTCTTTCTCTAACAAACATAGCTTTTGTTAATTCCCACATGATAAAAAAATTAATTTGAGGGAGACTACCTACCTACCTGGAATCAGTGCCAGTACAGAAACTCCTTTTCAGCCAGGTGTGGTGGTGCATGCCTATAAGCTCAGCACTCTGGAACATTCACAAACCCGAGGCCAGCCTGGGCTACGCAGAGTACAAGGCCAGATTCAGCTACATATAGTGAGACCTATATTGTGACCCTGTCACAACTCCAAACACCCTGTTCCATCTCAAAATTGCTGGGATATAGTGCTAACTTGCTAAGTAAAATGGTTAGGTTTTGGGACTTTATTAATACATAATTTTAAAATTATTTTCATTATCAATGTAGTGTACAAGGGTAAACTGGCCTAGCTTCTTTAAAGGGCAATTTGATAGTATTTGCCAAGATTGAAAACACACGTATCCTTTGACTTGGCAATTCTGCTAATTAAATTGAACATGTGGACAAAAGTTGATGTGCAAGGATACTTACTGCAGCATAGTTTATAACAGTAAAAGCCTAGCAAAACCTAAATGTTTATTAACAGTAGTTAACTATGGTATATTCAATATATTAAAACATTATAGTTACAGGAGAAAAATTTCATTAAAAAAAAAAAAGACTCCAAAACAAAATTAAATGGCATAAAACTGTGCTCATTTTTTTCCCGCAAAACCATGCATGCATGTTTGTCTGTGGCTACTTAAAAATGCATGGAATACACATGGAAAGATAAAAAAACAACAGAAGTTATTACTTTTTATTTTCTCATTCCTTTTTTTTAGGGGGAGGGGGTGGTAGTGATATTGGATGAACCCAAGGACTTTACACTGACCTACATCCCCAGCACTTTTTAAAATTTTGAGATAGGGTGTCACTAAGTTTGTGTAGTTGCCCAGACTGGGCGTGGATTTATGATCCTACTGACTCAAGTCTCCCAGAGTGCTGGGATTACAGGTTGTGCCACCATACCTGGCACCGTTTTCTTCTTGTGGTGCTAGAGATAGAACCCGAGGCCTAATGCAAGCGTATACATGCATTCTACCACTGAGCTACAACTCCAGCCAGGAGATGCTTCTAAAGAGATATACTTAGGTAGAAAAGAGACTTACTTTCCATAAAATACCATTTTAGCAATTTCTGTATTAAAAATTTTAGTTTAACAAGCCCAGTAAATTCCAGAAGTAGAAACAGATTATTCTATTTCAGATGTGTAGAGTTACAATTTTCAAAGTGTTTTTACCATTATTTGTCACAAACCCAAAAAGTATCATTACCTTTGTTTTTATGAAGGAAAGCCAAAAAATAAAGTGACCACTTATATGCTAGCAAATGTCAGAATTGGAGCTATTAACTGAAATGATTTTTTTTTTTTGGTACAGATTTGAAACCAGGGTCTTGCTCTATCACTGAGCTATACCTCCAGTTCTTTTTATTTTTTTACTTTAAGATGCAGTTTTATTAAGTTACCCAGGCTGGCCTCAAACTTCCAAGTCTCCTGCCTTGGCCTCCCGAGTAGCTGGGATTACAGGCATGTGTCATCAAGCCCAGCTTACATCCACATCTGTTCTAATTCTACACTTCCTCTCTTGGAAACAAGGGAGCAACTACTGTTACTTGAAAACAGTTAAATGTCACTTCTAGGTTGTTTTCTATACTATGTTTCATTCAAGTTTTGGTGCCAGTGAGTCTGGTACTTTCCTTCATGCCTAAACTTCCACCCCTTCTATGTTTTTAAGCTAATAATCTCCAATCAGATAGTTATCCAAATCAGAAAATTGAAAGTCACTTTATGTTTTGCCCTACTCCTCACTGATCACCAAATCCTGTGCATTCTGCCTATTCAGCATTACACAAAGCTCCATCTTTTTTCCACTATTGCTGCCTTTATCCAATTCTATTTTGGTTTACTTGAATAGATCCCTCATTAGAGCTACCAGGTTTTACCTCACTCTAATCTATTTTGCCAAGTTGTCTAAAGTAGAAATATTATTAGATTGCTTCCAATTTAGACTCCTTTAAAGTGATCTAGAATCTTCCAAGACAAAATGCAAACTCATTTTTCACATGAAAAGAGCTACATGATCTTAGCCTCATCACTCTCCCTTCTCTCTTGTCCTTAAGCCACCTATAGATCCCCATTTGATGGCTAAGTTGATGCATACAACCTGGTTAGTCCTTCCAATTTCTTCAGCCGCATCTCCTAGCATTACTCTATGTCAGTGGTAGTGAACCGACAGCACGAGTGCCACTGCAGCCTGTTTGCATCACTGAAAGCACTGAAAGGTTCGTCATCACTTCTCTACTTGGACCCAAATCTTCAGCCATATGTACTACCAGTACTCCAAATAACTTGTTTCCACTCATTCCTCTAGGCTTTTGTACGTTTCATTTCTTTTCCTTGGTATGCCTGTTTCTAGGCTAACTTCTTTCCCTATGACAGTCACAGGGTAAACCCTGTAGAAGCTGTTTGTTTGTCTTTCCCATTGTAACAAGCATCCCAAATACTCACCCAAGATTCTGCTTGCCTCTATTAGCACTTAGCCTGTCACACTGAGTGTGCCTGTATGTCTGTCTACCCCAATACAACTGAGTTCTGTGAGGCAGGGACTCTAAAACTGCTTTACATCCTTAGCCTACGAGGACAGCATTATCATTATTATTCAATGAAGGAAACAAAATAAATTCAGAAGAAGTAACACGTATAACTCTGCAAATTGAGTCACAGATAACACTTGAAGAAAACGTAAGAAATCAAACCATTAAACTATTACAATGTGCAAACTAGTAGAATGTATGATGAGTTTTGCAGATAGGGACAGAAGTGTCTATCTTTGCCCTATATTAAAAGAAAAAAATCCTTCCTTTATTAACTTAAAACCAAACTAAAAACCACTAATTTATGTTCCTCTGAATTCAGTAAGCCACTGATCACATACATCTGCAACTATCTTGTCACCAATTACCAGCATGGTAACTGATTAAATGACAAAGGTCAGTTTGCCTTATGTGTTAAACAGATATTTCAGTGACATATGGTTCTATAATTTATTTATTTTTTTTTGTCTTTTTGAGATAGGTCTTGCTATGCAGTTCAGGCCCTGAGCTCACTTGGTAGCCCAGACTGGTCTCGAACTTGAAATGATCCTAGTGCCTCAGCCTCCCGAGTACTAGGATTACAGGTGTGCGCCACCACGCCCAGCTTGGTTCTATAATTTATAACTAGTCAAGTTACTTATTTTACCACTATTCTGAAAGAAAAACATACAACATAATGTATTTCAGCCTTGTATTCTGCTGTTCAATCCAAAAAGAAAAGCATAGGACATCAATAACATGTTTTCAATTTTCAAAATGATCTGTATTATCTAGCTATCAAATAAGTAAGCCACTAGGGTAATGTTCTGGATAGAAGATAATAACTGCTACTTTCACATTTCTAGGAAGTGATAAAAAAGCCAACTGATTATCTGTTGGGGTTCTAGAAACTCCTAGGAAGGTTCACTGGTTACCTATTGACCTTTGTTTACTGTGCTGGTGATACAGTTAATTCTTTTGCAAAATTAACCCACCTACCACAAAAAATATTCACCAAGAGACCAATAAAACAGATACTGATTTTTTAAGAACCAAAAATACAGTTTCCAAACATAAAACATATATGCATGTTTGAAATAAGGATTACCCAAGAAATTTAATGCCTATTGCCCAAATTAGTACTTTAAATTCTTTTAAATCAATATGGAGCCTTAAGCATGTATAACATTCCCTTGGTATTTAGTTTGCAAGGACAGCAAGATTTTGGATGGAAAGGGTTATCATTATTTGAATCTACCTGGTTCCTCGATTTCAACTAGCATACAAGTGACTCTGGACAGCGAAGGACCTATAAAAAAAATTTCACCAGGAGTAACTCTAGCATCAAAGAGAAAGATTCTAAATAGTGTGAAATATCTATGTTGAATTTACCATACCAAGAATATAAATAGCCTTACTATGTGTAACAAGAATCTGGGGAACAGTGTCTAGTCTTAACACTTGGCACCTGGTAGAAACTGATCTCTCCACACCCTGGTTATTGCAGTGGGTGTAGAACCGACCCAAGATTCAAGTCATTGGTGGTAGGTCCTATGGTTGGCTCAGGAAAACCTAGCAAGAAATGCTTGGCAAGTGGGAGCAAGGCCAATCAGAGGGGAAAAAAATATGCATAGGGAATGCACAACTGTGAGGGCCAGAGGCCTGAGGTAAAGTTCCTTTCAGGCACTGCGTGGTTCCCAAAAGGAACAGTGTATAAAGACATCACCACAGCTCCCTAGTGGTTTACCAGTCCTGACATTTTGCCACTTTGAAATGTAAAGGAAAACAAGACACATAATGCCTGGCTAAAGGGCCAGAATGGATGGCTAAATGTATACAAAGTATAAACATGTCAGCGCTTGCTTGTAAATGTACTTATCTACCTAACATATTAATATGAGAAATGTAAAAATAGGAACAGTGAAGTCCTCCTATAATTAGGGTTTAATAATTTATGATACTTAACTTACAAACTGTTTTAAATTTTTTTAAATTGGCAAGGCATAAACATGACAATCACTTTCAAAGTTGACACTAATTTGCCTTCAAAGCATCAATACATCAACAAAGTGGTACCATTTAAAAAACAGAATTTACATATTTAGACTTAAATGAATGTGAAAAAATATACTTTTAACATAAAGTACTTCCTAATTACCTGTATGTTTTCGAAGATGCTCTTTAAAATGTCCAAAGTGATCAAACTGTTTCTCACAATACTGACATATATGAATTTTTTTCCCAGTTCTTTGCTTCTTACTGACCCCACCTTCTTCAAGGTGGTAACAATTTAGGTGCTGTTTCCATGCACTCTCCCGAAGATACCTTTTATTGCATATCTCACACTTGAAACTCTCAGTGGAGTGTGATTTCATGTGTTCCTTAAAATGGTAAAACAATTTAAATGAACGGTTACATTTCTCACAATGGAACAAGTCCTTCACATGTGACAGCTGAAGTTCCACAATTTCAATATCTTCTACCTGTTTGCTTATGGGGTCAGATGCACAGCCATCTTCATCTTTAATCTGCCCTTTTCTATCACCTTGACGGTATTTGCTGGTAATATCTGCCAACAACGCTAGAGCAGAATCATCAGAACCTGTGCTCTGAATGTACTTTATGGACTGCTTGGCAGAAGCCACTTCCTCTAATGTTTCAATGCCTTCATCTTCCACTTCAATTGTACCTTCAGCAATCTCCACCTCAATTTCCACAGGTTCTGATTCTGCAGATGGCAATGACTCAGTGATAACATTTGAAGTTTCTGCAATTTTTCTTTTTTTTGCCTCATTTTTTCCTGTGGTATTTTCCTCTAAAGGAGCGGAGTTTTCTTTGTTTCTGAAACATATAATGTATAGACATTAAAAACTTGCAAGATCAAAAATCTCATGAGGCTTTTTTGAAGAAACTGATAAAATTTACACTGAAAGACAGAAAAAAAAACTGGAATGCTTATACTGATTGAGATCTTTATAAAAGCCAGAGCAATGAAGATGATATTGGTGAAAACACAGGGAGACTAGTATAACAGTAAATTCAGAAACACACCCACACTTACATAGCTTTTTCGAAGATAATCTTTAACAGCCATGTTAGAAAATTTGGTATCTGTACAGGAAAAATAAACCTCAACCCTTGTATCATACCATGAACAAAAAATTAATTCAAAGTGGGTCAGACTTAAATGTCAGAACTAAAACTCAAATTTCCACGAGAGGAGAAAATCTCAAGTGATAGGCCTGCTGACCTCCCTTACTCCCAACCTTTACATGGAAACTAGACAAAAGCTTAAGAGGTAGCCGGGCGTGGTGGCTCACACCTATAATCCCAGCACTCGGGAGGCTGAGACGGGTGGATTGTTATGAGTTCGAGACCAGCCTGGGCTACAAAGTGAGCTCACGGCCAGCCTGAACAGCATAGTGAGACTCTGTCTCAAAAACACAAGGGCCAGGGATTTGGCTCAGTGGCCTAAGCGCCTGCCTGGCAAGCACAAGGTCAGGAGTTCAATCCCTGGTGCCGCAAAAAAAAAAAAAAAAAAAGCTTAAGAGGTAATATCATGATAGCAAGGCAGCAAATATTCAGGATTAAATTGTACTCTTTAAAAAAGTAACTGCTATGCAAATCAAATCTGACTCAAGCTAAAGGTATAGACTTTGAAGCGCCAGCTGGAAAGCAATATGAAACAGATGGCTGAATCAATCAGGGAGTCCTGAAAGTTGAAAATGACAGTGTCAGTTGTGAGAATCTTGGTGTTGGCTAGTCTTTGGGTGGGCTGAAAACAATGGAAGTTAGTATAGTGGAGCCACTTGCTGGGTATGGGTCTGTGTTGCTTGGAATGTAAAGGAACCATATCTTGTTTACTGCACAGAATCACTTCTATCACATTTCCTTCTCTATCCTCCCCTCTTCTCCCTCCACCTCAACTCTAGCTGCTTTAAGAAGAAAGCTGAGGGTGGAGTCAAAGTCTTTCTGTTCCCACAAGGAACTAAAAGCAATTTACACTCATCACTTAGATGAGTGCTGAGGGAAAACTGGGGAATATGACAGACTGAAACTTATATGGCTCTTACATTCTGATGCCCAACTCATCATCCTAACTGGTTCCCTGGAGAGAGCAGGCACTTGTATTTAATTGATGATGTGTGGGTATGGTTTGAAGTAGGATAGGAGGCCATCCTGACCTTGAGGAAGGTGCCAATTCTACACATTGCTGATTTGTTGTCTGAACATCAGTAAGAAATGCGCATACATTTCCCTATCCCTTAAGAACAAAAGAGGATCACCCAAAATGGGATCAGCTGCATGTCAATAACAGCCTGAAGAAAAGTGGACTTCCTGACATTTGCTGATAGTGGACCAAGTAAAGAATTTTTTGCATCGATGCAATGTTCAATGTTCACAATGTTCAATCCTTCCATCAGTCAGGAAAAACTTTGCTTCCTCTCTCCTCCCACCAAAAATGAGGCCCAATACCCTTCGGGACTTTTTG
>RJWT010041054.1:0-12403 GCA_004365215.1 Cuniculus paca
AGCCACCCATGAGAGTCCCTGGGGAAACCTTTGGCTGCCCATTTCTATCTGCAGCCTCTAGGCCACCATTGTTGTGTACCACACATATGCAAAAGGAAAGACACCGACTTTAGGCAACTTTTTAAATAAAAAGATTTTAGAAAATTAAGGACTAACTTTGGGTATGCCGCTATTCTGCTCCCTGCTGTCTTATCTGTATACCTGTGCAGGCTGCCTTACTGGGGTTCAATGAGTTTGTTGTAGAAGTTAGTGTTTTGGTATTCTGTGAGATGTTAATTTCCATCCAAATGCTCTCACCTAGTCTCTTCAATATTGCCACCAGATCCCATAAGTAATCTGAGAAGGCAAATAACTGTCCCCTCCCAACCTCTTTCTCCTGGGCTTTCTGTGCCTTTCTTCATCTCTTCTGGCTTTCACCCTTGCCCTCCTCCCTTGGGCTCTGATAAAAATGGTTGATTGAAACTATTTCACTTCTACTAAATAAACATCGTTGATTGCTTTAAAACAAATATCTCAAGTCTGTTTCTTGGATTCTAAGGACTGGTTCTTAGATGCAGTGCTCCTTTGTTTTCTATACATCCTAAGCAAAAAGCAGTATATACTGTCCAGGAGTGTTTTAGAATCAACCTTGAGAGATCTTCATCTTTAAAAGTGTAGATAAGGATGGTCTTACTGCATCGGTCATTACCGCTGAGTTGAATGAATGGACACAAGTTTACTTGAAATGTGGATGAGAACAAGCTGAAACATTAATATTCTGCCAACTGACTGGTCTTCAGAAAAGTAAGCATGAGATTGTTAGGTTATCCTCTACCCTTTTTGGGCTGCTGCTCCAGATAATACTGTTCTTTTAACAGCCTTTCCCATGGAAATAAGATAACTGCTTTATATTCCCACTTTTAAAAATATGTAGTATCTGTAGTATATTTTGCATCTTTTTAGTGATTCTGTGCAAATACTGGGGTCTTCAAATATACTTAATCATATGTTGAGGTGTTTGGTTCTATGTTCATCAACCCTGCATCCATACAGAGACGTCAGTGTATACCAAAGTTTTTGTAGAACAAGATATGACCTCTGTACCCAGGGTGGCAACTGAAGACAACCCTATTTTCCATTCCTGTAAAAAAATGCTATCCTGGGTCGGGGATTTAGCTGAGCAGCATAAGCGCCTGCCTGGCAAGTGAGGTCGTGAGTTCAATCTCTGGTACCAAAAAAGAAAAAAAAGATGCTATCCTTGGATTTAAAGGTATCTAAGTTAGATGACCCCTTGTTTTCCAACAACTGTTCTTTAGAATTATGTTAATACTAGAAGTTAGTGTTTATTGCTTACTTGGTATATGCCCTGATTTTACTGATCTACAGAGCCTAAACTTTTTTCTCTTATATTGCACATTCAATAAGCACTATGAATTCAGAAGTGAATAAAATAGCTTCTTTAGTATTAATAAGTAATCATGAAAATAGCTAATACGAAGTCTGTAGCAAGAACCATGCAGTATGTGAACATTCAACCCTTTTACTACTGTAAAGACCGTCAGTTTATGAAGGAATCTGACTTACGAATAAGTCTCCTGGAACAGAACTTGCTCGTGAATCAGGGGTACTATTTTTTTACACCATAGTCTTTATTAGTACAATTAATCAGTTAGATAGCTTATATTGAAATCCAGGAATGTTAAATAATTTTCCCAAGGTCATACAATTTGTAAGTGACAAACCCAACTTTCAGAGGGAAGACCTCATTCTATATCATAGCTGCTTTGTTCCATTATATTTTACTGTTTCTCATCGAATTAAACTTCCTATCGAATAAAATTTAAGTATTCTTTACTATTTTGAAGTGAACATTTAGAAATTTCGAGGTAAAGACTATATTAGCAAACATTGCTTAAGGGTGCATAAAAGAACATTTTGGTACCTGAGAATTGTTTTCTTTTTAAATGACTTGGTGAAATGATGAGGGAAGTTGCACATTCATTATTTTTCAAGATGTGGCTACAGGAAGTTTGGATATGGATTGGTGTATTTGCCACAGGCAGGTATATGATTTTGATAAGGTTTTTACAGAAGCACATCTTCTGAAATGATTCAATAACCTGAAAAATAGAAAATGAAATTACTTCCATTTGAGTCTCTTTCTATTGTTTCTTTACTCCTTTTTTGATTCAAATGTTAGAAAAAGCTGTTTATTTAGATGTGACACCGCATTCGCCCTCTTGGTGACTATAATATAGTGAAAATGGTAATCGAACTAATAGCACCCGTAAAGAATGATACACTATTAGTAAACATAATTATGGCCCCATAAAGAATGAGAAAGATGGAAAAAAAGTCTGTAGTTTCAGCTCTCTTTTCTTGGTTGATAAATCTCATTTGCATGCTTTAGTGGCCAAGATTCTTTTTGTATGGACTGAAAAAGAAGCTGTTACAAATTCTCAACAATTCCAGCACTGTTTTTGTTTTCCTCTGAACAATGTATGCCTCAGTGACAAAATTACTGATCGCTGATGAGTCACCTTAACGAAGTCCTCCACTTGAACTTCAATGAAGCTCTGTTGTTACTGGCCAAACATGTTTGTGAATGTTCTGACAGTACTGTTTAAGCACTACAAGTAAATGCAGGCATAGTACATTGTCAGTGCTTCGCTGACACATGTAACATACTACTTTTTGTAAGACTTTTAAAGTATTTAATATTTCACACAAACATTTCTTTAACAGACTTAACCAAAGATGGCATTGAGCGATACAAAATTTATTACTTTCTTTTGTTGGAATTTAGGTTTCACCCAGTCTGCAAATTTTCATCAAGCATGTATAATCTTTGTGGCTCATACCTTCATTTTACCTTTCCACCAAATGTTAGATATTTGGATCATGCAGGGCATTCCTCTATTTATTTCATTTTCAACGCTCTAGTCAAAGGAAAGCTTTTGCTACACATTCCTTGGATGCATGTAGATCCCTGCATTTAGAAAGAACCTCTTTCCCTCTTCTGAGCTGCTCAGGCTAAGAGCTACTCAGTGGCTTCTTGCACAACTATATTCACATTGATCATATTCTAATTTCCTGTGTATTCTTTGCTTTTCCACTAAACTGGAAGAGACAGGAAATGTGTTTTATTAATATTTTACCCCCAACAGTAAACACACAATAGTTATTTTTTAAAGGTTGGAAGGTCTGTTATCAAGTGTTCCTGGTGATCATGGTGCTGCAATAAAACTCATGTGATGTAGACTGCATGCTGACTCTGAATGAAGAGAGACAGGGTAAACAGACCTGTAGATTAAAGGCAAATTCTGATTGGGATGCTTCTGTGTCCATGTAGGCAGCCACTTATATTAGGTGACTGAAATATACCAGCAGTTTTCACTGAACAATCTCCCTCCTGATGCCAGGACCAAGCTATTTATTTTTTATAGGCTTTCTAACTATTTGAGTCACTTTTCTTAGTTACAACACATAGGCACCATAATGCCTGTGTGTCCATTTCCATCTCCTCAAGTAGAAAAAATGGCATCTGATGGCAATAATTTTCAAACTCAAGCCACATATTGACCATTCAATCAAAATTACAGTAAGGTTGAATAGGCCAAAGAGAACTTGTATCTGTTATTCCCGTCATTTCTTGTGGTGCAGACACATGGCTTATAGTAGGTATCCCTCAAAATTTGATGTTTAAAGGAATAGCAGCTACTCACTACAGATATGGCTGGTCCAAATCTCACAAATCAGCTGTCTGTCTTGGGTATAAAGAGATATCATTTCCCCTGTGGGTGAAAAATTGACCATATTAGAGATACCTGAAATTGAGACATTCTAAGTGATTTTCTAGAATAATTCAGAGATCATGCAATTTTCTCTGGGTAGTTTGATTTTACATGTAAACTTTAACTTCATTGAAATGATCTGAAAGTGCTATCATAAGATAGAAATGATCATAGCGAGAGTACTAGATGGTGAGATACAGCTAGGAATTGAGGGCAGTCCTAGTCACCGAACGGCCAAATCTTCATAGAAATGGGCAAAAAACAAATTTCATCAATTTCACTTAGTGCCTAAGAATACGTAGTCAATGCCTAGGAATTATGGGTCATTTGGTGGGTGCCCTTTTCTCCTTTGTTTTTATCACTCTAAGAAAAGATCTTTTGGTCTGCTCTATTCCTTTCCTCCTCTTCATGAAACTTCTCCTGAATTACTCCCACACAATTAGGTAACTCTCCATTGTGTTTTCCTAAGATCCTGATTTTCTGCTAACACTGTTTAGTCTCTATAACTATCCATTTATTGATTTTTTAAATCAACTAATAGGTCATACATTCCATGTAGTCAGGAACTAGGCTTATTTTCCTTACTGTAAAAATCTAGCAAAGTGCCCTGCTCTTATTAAGCAGTCAATAAATGATTATTAATTAGTAAATGAACACGTGACTATGTCCTGTTTTTTCCAACCCCACCCTCAGAAAAATCTTGGAGAATTTTATTATCCTTAGTAGAGCACATTAGGGAGCTTAAGGATTTTTTAAGAAATAAATGTGTATTATTTATCAAACAAAATTCTTTCATTATTATACATGTGTTTATTTCATTCAAATAACAAATGAACAAGAATGAAGTTCAATGAGGCTACATCAAATTATGCAAATTTACCTTCTAAGTCTGAGTGTGAATAAATATATCAAACAGGGCATTTATTTCCTGAACTTAGAGTTCTCTTTAATAATCCAAAAGTTTGTTATTAACTTATTTAGTATAAGTAGCAGCCTTATGGTGTTTGGCTTTGGAACTGAACCCCGAACTTCAGTTTAAACCCTCTCACCACTGTTTAAGAGCTGTGTGATCTCAGATTTCCTCCACGAAAAGTTGTGATAATGACTTTCAGGTGACAAGTTTGTTGCGCAACGCAAACGAGCTCATATGTGTTACAATCTCAAGCACATTGCCTGGCACAAGAATAGACTTTGTAATCTAGGTCAGTTTACTTCCTTCAGTGCAATCCAGAGAATTAATCATATGATTGAAAAACTTAGAGCCCAGCTCATCACTTCCGTTTTGGGAAACAAATACCTTTGCTTAGAGGCCTTTATCAGATGCCAGCAGCTTGCTGTGATCTATAATTTGCCCATGCACAGAGAGAAACTGAAATCTCATTCTTCCATTTACTCATATTGCTCTTCAATAGGTTCTTTAAATTCCCTCACTGGTAGCTGAGTTATTTTATACAGACACATCCAATTTTAAATATCCCCCCTCTTTTTTTGGCATGACTCATCCCTCCTATGCCCAGTTTTATTGTTCTTGTTATTTCCCTAGGACCCACTCACTGTTTTCCAATGGGTATTTCTTAAATGCATTTCCTTGAGTACTTTATATTCCTGACATTTTTTAAGCTGTAGAAATAGTAATTGTATTGCTCTAGTTATTTTGTGGCTCCCTTGCCGTTTTTTTTTTCCAGCACACCTATCTTTTCACACATAATTTTAATGAACTGCCCAATTCGATTACTAAAAGGTGCTGTAGTGTTAGAAAGGACTGACCATTCTTTCCAGATGCTCTCTCAGGTTTCACGTCCTCTTGTGATTTACCCAGTGTCACTTAATTTTTCTTTTTCTTTACTCTTTTTTTTTTTCACACCTTGGCCAACTCTTCATCATAGTCATTATCCACCTCTCTTGGTGATCTACTTAACACTGCATTAAACAATGCATTCAGCTCAGCTCATTTCTCACCACTATACACTTGTCAGCAGGACCTGCATCCCCCTTTCACTTATGATTCTTCTGCAGTTCAGAATTTGTCAATCATTAGTTCTCCCCTTGGTGTGATTTTTTTCAGAGCTCTCTCTACAGGTGTACCTATATTTCAGTCTGCATGTTATTTCTACTGGTTTCTGTTTTTTTTTTTTTTTTTTTTTTCCTTCCTTTTTCTTTTCCTTTTTTTAACCCTTAGATGTTGGGACAAAGCACTAATATTAATCCAGAAATATTTTGATGACATCATCTTTAAAAGTTTTTTTAAAAGCAAAAATAGGAAAAGACAAGGATACTTCCATTTCATGACAGCCTAATTTCTTCTGTAAAAATTAAAATATACTGAATTATCAGTAGCATAATAACATCATTGCTTTCACATTTTCTGGCTTGTTCTGGTGAGGACTGGAAGAGAAATTATTATAGGTACTAGGAATAGGGCATGGCTCCTCTGCACTGGGGTTCAAAGGAGCAGTGGGGGCAGAACAGTAGGTAAGATGACAAGCCATCTACCCATGTGATGCTTGTATGACATGGAAGAGACACAAATAGGCAGTGTTAAGTTAAATAAGAGCATTTCAGAATATGACAGAGGACAGCTAATTGAGGAATATATGTTTTTAATGATATTAAAATCAAACATTGTATGGCTCTTAGGAAGTTCATTGCTCATTTCAAATTCAACCATTTTAATAGATCAAAATATTTCTGCAGTACTGTAAATTAATTGCACTATTTCCTGTACTGGTGGTTCTTGATCTTTCTAATGCATACAGATCCAGATATGCCATTCTAATAAGCATTCCTGTATGTGTACAACAACAGTAACAGCACACATTTACCCACAGTTTACCGTATGTTCGATGCCCTTGCAGGGCCTTCAGATACACTGGTTAACAATACATGCAAAGTCTCTGCCTTTTTAGTGCTTTAATATTAAAGGCTAGAGAAAGGTTATTAAGATTACAACTACATAAGGAAATTATATTTTATGTTGGGGGTCATAAATGCCATTAAAAATAGAGAAAGGCGAGGAGAACTGGAAAGTAGCAGGTATGTGTGTTTGTGGGGTGACATACGATTTTAAATAGGGCCGTGAGGCTGTAACAAAAGTAGTGTGAACATGGATTCGTGCACTTCCTCCAATCCACATCATCATGACAGAGTGAAAGTGGAGAGAGCAGTATCCTTATTGAAAGGGCCTCGAACCAAAGCAATTATTAAAATATAAATAATCCATAAACTCAGATGTTTTATTATTTATAACATATTATTAATGGCACATTTTATGGCAGAAATAGACACACAAATTGTATAATATTTGAAGTTAAAATTGTTGTCTGGCACCACTTATTTGCCAGTTTGCCATATACATCCATAGAGCATCTTTTGAACTGTGGTATAGACCAAGGTTATATGTTTATTTCATTTAACATTTCTCCTGGCTTTTTTCCCCTTCCAGTAGAAAACAGACAACCACAAGGGCCATTAAATTTGATTTTGCCTTATCTTCTATGCTACGTACCTGAGCACCTCACAAAAGCTCATCCAGTTTTCTTGACTTAACTTACTGGAGTCACAGTGTGAGTAGATGTTAGCATCCCTCTGAGACCGTGTGGACAGTGAGGTCAGTTTCCCGTGAGGCATCAGTTGTAGTGAGGTAGATGTCAAGGCAGCTGGTGGAAGATGTGTGAGGCACACTGTTACTGTATGGCTGAAGTTGAAGGTGAACAGGGTAGTATATTGGCCTGACCCTCACCCGTAGATTTTCACTGACTGATACCACTTAATGAAAACTGACCGGGTCACCCTGGAGTATGCACCGGGAGGGAAGCATGTGTGTGCAAATGGGAAATATTCTAAAGACAAATTTCTATTTTATGTTTTCTATCAATGCCAAGATTTTACTTGGATTATGTAGGAATAGTTCTAGGTTAAATTTCTTACTAGTCACAAATAATTTGGGGCTTTGAAAGATTATTTTCATTTCTTTTCTTTTTCAGACTCAGAATTCAGATTGGCATTTTATGGCAAGGAGCAAAGTTTGCAGTTTGCAGTTAATATGATAGATACAAATCAAATATGCTCTCAGAGCCCTATATTCCATCCATCCTTCTTAGGAAAGGACTTGCGAAGGCCTGGGTTTTTGTAAAATATAACCCAAAACGCCAATATTTTAGATGAATGTTATAAACTTGGTTCAGATGATAGTACAGATTATGCAAAGAGATGTCTATGGGGTAAGTTAAAAACTTCCTTTCACAACATGAGAAAACCTATACCTTTGCTATTTCTACTTTGTTGGTGTTCCTAATAACTGCTCACCTGTTACTGGGCATTACCGCTAGGTCTGAATGTGACAGCCTGGAGAAAAAAATACCGCCTTAAGTCCCTGGGAGAGGCAGAAAAATGAATGAACATACATTGCTGAGCCATTAGGGCCACACCAGTTAATGAGGCAGCTAAGCATTCCCCGCTCATATTTATCATGAGTGTCAAGAGAAATGAACACCGTAAATAAACTTTAGCTATGTTGATAAAAAATACTTTAATGTGAAAAAGATATAATTTGGTGCAGGTATTCTGTTAATATTCCTGACATGAAATAGAGATACAGAGTGAGATAGTGAGAGAGATAGAGATAGAGAGAGAGAGAGAGAGAGAGAGAGAGAGAGAGAGAAAGAGAGAGATGAAAATACTACTTTAATACCTGAAATCTTCCATATGGAATGTAAAATAATGACAAAACACATTCTACTTCCTCTTGTCCCACCCCTTCCTCTTCAAGATAATATCACCTCCCAGAGACAAATACTGTACTGCGCCACACAAGAGAACAAACCTCTCGTCTTTTGATTGTTGCTTCCCCATGAACCAAGGGAGACCTTGTGAGGTTTAACTATAAACAATCATGGATAGGTTAGAAACCTCGAGCTGCTGAGGGGCTGCAATGATGCCCAAAGCTTCACACCAAAGCTGTGGCTGACCGTGTGTGTTATCATCCACAACCCACAGACACGCTCCTTCAAGAAGCTGCATATGGATGTACGGTTTCCTTTCTGATTTTGTGGAGCCAGGCTAGCTATTGCATATTTGTCAATTTTGCAGAAAAATATCCAAGACAGCTAAACAGATCCTTGATGATAAGGGATAGTCTTGTGTTATATTTTGGAGGACTGTTTTAGCTGCTGAAATACATAAGTGCTCCCCAAAAATTATATCACAAAAATAATTAGCATAACATATATCATAACAAGGTTGCTCTCTCTGCACTTTTCCCCTCCTGGCTCAGGAGGACAGACAGTGGTATATTGCTGCTGCTGCTATTACCTCTGGCTAATAATGGCCGTTATTCATAGCAGGGTGCTGGAGGTCACTAGCATGGTCTTTGTGCGAAGGATCCTACTATTAATCCTGTATTCTTCTCTAGATTGTGAGCTACAGGACACGGATTAGGGAACCAGTTCATTCTTTGTATATGAGATGTAGATTTGACCTTGTGTTGTCCTTCTGTGTCTACTATGATCTCACAAACCCTAGACATAAAACTTTCAAGTAGCCTTGTAAAAAAATCTCCCACCGTGCTTTGGTTTTGAGTTTAAATCATAGTATTCCAATCATTTGTTGGTTTTGCTATAAGATGCCTGGGGCATCTAGCTGCAGCTGAGAGGGCAGCCTTGTCACTGTTAGTAATTAGAAGGAGCCTGGTGGATTCAAGGTGGTTCAGAATTCATAATTAAAAAAAAAATCAAATTCGTTAGTGAGATGTAGTTTGTCGAATTCATTGTAGCTGTGTGGCTGTCTTTTTAACCTTGCTGCCCTGCTTATTATACATGCAGCCAGTCACCAAAGACCCTGCTTCCCTGTTGTGCTCCTGAAGCCTGATAAAATGCATCAAATATTAGACGAATCTTCTGGTTTTTCTCTCTGTTGGTAACTGAGAGTTTTGCTGCACTGGGATAGCTATAGATGGAAATAAATTCCTAATACTTAATGTATGGGTTAGGGTTTAGTAGGCACAGAATAAATGCCTAGTGAATTAATAAATAAATGAATAAGTAAAAAGAATTTTGCTTATAATATTTCCAATTCAACAACTTGATTCCACTAAAGAAATTAATCAATAGAGAGTCATCTAATCTTGCACATACAAGAAAACATTAGCAAGGACTCAAATTTCATTGGCTTCTTCTGTGTTGGTTCATTAGCAAAGAAGTACCCTAGAGCTAGAAAATAGCTTTTTTTTTTTTTAACCTAAAGTCTCATTGCAGAGGTTAGTTTACTGTCTCTGCAAAAGACAGTAAGCTGAGCATGGTTGTGCACACTTGTAATCCTAACACTCAGGAGGCTGAGGCAGTAGGATGGCAAGTTGGAGGGCAGCCTGGGCTATATAGTGAAACTCTTTCCTAATATCAGCACAATAAATAAAGCGCTGACATTATTAGGATTCTCTTTTGAAAGTTGGTTTACCAAAAAGAGACAGAGATGCTATTACAGGAAAAAAAATCATTTTTAGCAGTGCAATCATGGTACATGAGTGCCATAGGGAAACAGCGTTCTCCACACTGAAAAGCACAATAAAAACAGTGATCATGTCAATAAATAACTTCACTCTATAAATTCCAGAGCTTCAGATTAAGATAGACAAAGTAGAGTCATTATAACTTACTGTTTATGCTTCCATTTGTACCATATCTCTGTAACTTTTAATCTCTTGTATTAAAAATAAAATATTATTCAATTTTTTTATCTATTCTCTGCATGCTATCGTAAAATTCTCAGGAATCTACATGTGGTTAGGATGAAATAAAATTGCATTTTTAATAAAAATATGCAAAAAACAATCAATAATTTCTCTAATTAGCTTTTCTTACCATAACCATAAACATATCTTTGATTTTTTTACTAGTACATAAAATGTATTTTCAATCTTGTAGACACTTTTCCCCTTCAGTTGATGAACAGTTATGATAAGCAAAAGCTGAAGCAAAGATAAAGAGAATGAAAGCGGGATTATCATAAAGAAGAGTGGAAGGCAACACCTGGGGAACTTTTTGTGAAATGAAAAAAAAGGTCTAGAGTTGGTCTAGTTGTGAACAATTTTGATGCTGGCCAGGTCCCATTCTCCTGGATGTGTCATGGGTGAGCTGGGCCTCAGCTCTGGGTCTTAGGTGTCACTGAATACCTCTGCCATCTCTTTCAGGAACATTCACTGGACAGGCACGGGGACATTGTTGTAACTTGGCCCTGGAAGTTTTTCTATGTAACGTGAAGTGTTGTTATTTGAGATCAACAAACTCTCTAGATGTGCATATCAGCAAGTGTTCAAATACATTAAAAAATTTTAAGAGGCCCAGTTTTATGATAAATCCTTGCTCCTAAATTTCTAAGATGGTAACACTAAACTGTTTTTGTTTTATTTTCTTGGGTTTGCAAGTTATAAATTTACATTGGAAATTAGATACTGTAGATCAAGATTTATAAATTTAAAAAACTTTTCTTAAAGTATAACTTTTAGATATTTTTCTATTATTAGTGAAAAGGCCCAGTTTGTGGGATCTCAGGATGGTTTATAAGTTTTGTTATAAAATCCTTCTAAAAATTAGCAAAGTGTAATGACTTAAACCAAATTTGAAAAACACTTACAATCTGTCACTTAATAGCCTTCTGGTGAATATTATTTATAATGTGTAATTAAAGAGGTGTTAAGTTTCTTTAAACATGTGCAAAAGGAGCAAGAGATTCATGAAGGCTGAAGGTGAGGCTGATTTGTTTAAAACCCTTCCTGTTCAAACAGGGCTGCAAGGGCTCTTACTATTGCCATGGTATTATAAAACACATTCTTAACCTAAGTGTCCCAGTGTTCCCTCTGTACTTAAAGTATTAAGTGAGGCCCTCTCATTTAATGTGGCTGTTTCTTTCCTGGCAAACGAAGCTTTATTTAGTGACTGTGATAACTCAATACCCAAATCCCAGAAATACAATTTTCCATGAGAGTCAGCATTTCTGGTTTCTGATAGTGAACTCTAAATGAAATTCTGCTGTGCTTAATGGCAGTGAGAAGAAAACCATTCCCTAGGAAAGCAAGGTGACTTTTCTTACAGAGCTGGCCAAGACACCCTTAGAAACAACAGAAAACAGAAAACAATTGAAGAGATATTTCTGCTATAAGCAAGGTCAGAACTTAGTTTCCAACTTTGAGAATTGGAACCACTTGCTACCAATTACCATCAGAAATTTCAATCAAGGAAACAGGAAATGTGAGAACAGTGAAAATATAGGTTTCTGACAGCTCTTGACAACATTATCATAGAGGTCAGCTTGATTAATGTATTTGTGTCACGTGAAAATGAAAGCGCACTAAAATTCATCCCTGAGAGTGTCTACACCAAGATACATCTGGCTGTGAGGGTGTAAATTGGGGGAGGTAGGTGGGTATTTGTAGGTTTATGTGGTTTTGTGACACCGACCCTATAGCTTACATGGATGTGTGATACTAACTCCATCTCTCATTTGAATTTTTATTAAATATATGATCATTCAGAGTAAAACCATGAGCCAAAGAATGTGTAAAAAAAGAAAAATAAGATCTCAAGCAGCCAAATGGATGTCATTAAACTTTATCCTCTAGAGAATTTGATGTATATTCC